>CAKAJE020001211.1:0-21730 GCA_916610135.2 Macropis europaea | reverse complement strand
ATTTTACATTATGGTTAATAAAAGAATTCAGCGGAATTCTATCACATTTTTTCAATTTACGTCGCTCCTATTTCAGTTAGCGTATTCGGCTAAACGGCATCTCAAAGCGCATGAAATGGCGGGTAAAATGCACTATTAAACTTCTAGGGTAGGGCAAACAGAGACCCGATAAGATCATTTTATGTTATTGTTAATTTAAGAATTCAGCGAAATTCCATCACATTTGTTCAACTTACGTCGCTCCTATTTCAGATATCGTACTGGGCTAAGCGGCATCTCAAAGCGCATGAAATGGCGAGTTAAATGCACTATTAAACTTCTGGCGGGGGCAAACAAAGACCCGATTAAATCATTTTATATTATGGTTAATTTATGAATTCAGCGAAATTCTATCACATTTATTCAATTTACGTCGGTCCTATTTCAGATAGCGTATTGGGCTAAGCGGCATCGCAAAGCGCATGAAATGGCGAGCATAATGCACTATTAAAGTTCTAGGATAAGGCAAACAGAGACCCGATCAGATCATTTTATATTACGGTTAATATAAGAATTCAGCGTAATTCTATCACATTTGTTCAAGTTACGTCGCTCCTATTTCAGATAGCGTACTGGGCTATTCGGCATCCTAAAGCGCGTGGAGTGGCGAGTAAAATGCACTATTAATCATCTATGATAGGGCAATCAGAGACTCGATTAGATCATTTTATATTTTGGTTAATATAAGAATTCAGCGAAATTCTATCACATTTGTTCAATTTACGTCGCTCCTATTTCAGATAGCGTATTGGGCTAAGCGGCATCTCAAAGCGCATGAAATGGCGAGTTAAATGCACTATTAAACTTCTGGCTGGGGCAAACAAAGACCCGATTAAATCATTTTATATTATGGTTAATTTAAGAATTCAGCGAAATTCTATCACATTTATTCAATTTACGTCGGTCCTATTTCAGATTGCGTATTGGGCTAAGCGGCATCGCAAAGCGCATGAAATGGCGAGCATAATGCACTATTAAAGTTCTAGGATAAGGCAAACAGAGACCCGATCAGATCATTTTATATTACGGTTAATATAAGAATTCAGCGTAATTCTATCACATTTGTTCAAGTTACGTCGCTCCTATTTCAGATAGCGTACTGGGCTATTCGGCATCCTAAAGCGCGTGGAGTGGCGAGTAAAATGCACTATTAATCATCTATGATAGGGCAATCAGAGACTCGATTAGATCATTTTATATTTTGGTTAATATAAGAATTCAGCGAAATTCTATCACATTTGTTCAATTTACGTCGCTCCTTTTTCAGATAGCGTATTGGGCTAAGCGGCATCTCAAAGCGCATGAAATGGCGAGTAAAATGCACTATTAAACTTCTAGGGTAGGGCAAACAGAGACCCGATGAGATCATTTTATATTATGGTTAATTTAAGAATTCAGCGAAATTCTATCACATTTGTTCAATTTACGTCGCTCCTATTTCAGATAGCGTACTGGGCTAGGCGGTATGTTAAAGCGCGTGGAATGGCGAGTAAAATGCACTATTAAAATTCTATGATAGGGCAATCAGAGACCCGATTAGATCATTTTACATTATGGTTAATTTAAGATGTCATCAAAATTTTATAGCATTTGTTCAATTTACGTCGCTCGTATTTCAGCTAGCGTATTGGGCTATGCGGCATCTCAAAGCGCATGAAATGGCGAATAAAATGTACTATTAAACTTCTAGGGCAGGGCAAACAGAGACCCGATTAGATCATTTTATATTATGTTTAATTTAAGAATTCAGCAAAATTCTATCACATTTGTTCAATTTACGTCGTTCGTATTTCAGATAGCGTACTGGGCTAGGCGGCATCTTAAAGCGCGTGGAATGGCGAGTAAAATGCACTATTAAAATTCTATGATAGGGCAATCAGAGACCCGATTAGATCATTTTATATTATGGTTAATTTAAGATGTCAGCAAAATTTTATAGCATTTGTTCAATTTACGTCGCTCCTATTTCAGATAGCGTACTGGGCTAGGCGGCATGTTAAAGCGCGTGGAATGGCAAGTAAAATGCACTATTAAACTTCTATGATAGCGCAATCAGAGACCCGATTAGATCATTTTATATTATGGTTAATATAAGAATTCAGCGAAATTCTATCACATTTGTTCAATTTACGTCGCTCGTATTACAGATAGCTTATTGGGCTTAGCGGCATCTCAGAGCGCATGAAATGACGAGTGAAATGCACTATTAAATTTCTATGATAGGGCAATCAGAGACCCGATTAGATCATTTTATATTTTGTTTAATTTATGATTTCAGGGAAATTCTATCACATTTGTTCAGTTTACGTCGCTCCTATTACAGATAGCTTATTGGGCTTAGCGGCATCTCAAAGCGCATGAAATGACGAGTGAAATGCACTATTAAACTTCTATGATAGGGCAATGAGAGACCCGATTTGATCATTTTATATTTTGTTTAATATAAGAATTCACGGAAATTCTATCACATTTGTTCAATTTACGTCGCTCCTATTTCAGATAGCGTACTGGGCTAGGCGGCATCTAAAAGCGCATGAAATGTCGAATAAAATGCACTATCAAACTTCTAGGCTAGGGCAAACAAAGACCCGATTAAATCATTTTATATTATGCTTAATTTAAGAATTCAGCGAAGTTCTATCACATTTGTTCAATTTACGTCGCTCCTATTTCAGATAGCGTATTGGGCTAAGCGGCATCTGAAAGCGCATGAAATCGCGAGTGGAATGAACTATTAAACTTCTAGGCTAGGGCAAACAAAGACCCGATTAAATCATTTTATATTATGCTTAATTTAAGAATTCGGCGAAGTTCTATCACATTTGTTCAATTTACGACGCTCCTATTTCAGATAGCGTATTGGGCTAAGCGGCATCTGAAAGCACATGAAATGGCGAGTAAAATGAACTATTAAACTTCTAGCGTAGGGCAAACAGAGACCCGATTAGATCATTTCATATTATGGTTAATTTAAGAATTCAGCAAAATTCTATCACATTTGTTCAATTTACGTCGTTCCTATTTCAGATAGCGTACTGGCCTCGGCTGCATCTTAAAGCGCGTGGAATGGGGGTGAAATGCACTATTAATCTTCTAGGCTAGGGCAAACAAAGACCCGATTAAATCATTTTATATTATGGTTAATAAAAGAATTCAGCGAAATTCTATCACATTTGTTCAACTTACGTCGCTCCTATTTCAGATTGCGTATTGAGCTAAGCGGCATTTCAAAGCGCATGAAATGGCGAGTAAAATGCACTATTAAACTTCTAGGATAAGCCAAACATTGACACGATTAGATCATTTTATATTACGGTTAATATAAGAATTCAGCGTAATTCTATCACATTTGTTCATCTTACGACGCTCCTATTTCAGATGGCGTACTGGGCTAGGCGGCATCTCAAAGCGCATGAAATGACGAGTGAAATGCACTATTAGACTTCTATGGTAGGGCGAACAGAGACCCGATCAGATCATTTTACATTAAGGTTAATATAAGAATTCACGGAAATTCTATCACATTTGTTCAATTTACGTCGCTCCTACTTCAGATAGCGTACTGGGCTAGGCGGCATCTAAAAGCCCATGAAATGGCGAGTATAATGCACTATTAAACTTCTAGGGTAGGACAAACAGAGACCCGATTAGATCATTTTATATTTTGGTTAATATAAGAATTCAGCGAAATTCTATCACATTTGTTCAACTTACGTCGCTCGTATTTCAGATATCGTACTGGGCTAGGCGGCATCTTAAAGCGCGTGGAATGGCGAGTAAAATGCACTACTAAACTTCTATGACAGGGCAATCAGAGACCCGATTAGATCATTTTATATTTTGTTTAATATAAGATTTCAGGGAAATTGTATCACATTTGTTCAATATACGTCGCTCCTATTTCAGATAGCGTATTCGGCCAAGCGGCATCTCAAAGCGCATGAAATGGCGAGTGAAATGCACCATTAGACTTCTGTGGTAGGGCGAACAGAGACCCGATTAGATCATTTTACATTAAGGTTAATATAAGGATTCACGGAAATTCTATCACATTTGTTCAATTTACGTCGCTCCTATTTCAGATAGCGTATTGGGCTATGCGGCATCTCAAAGCGCATGAAATGGCGAGTAAAATGCACTATTAAACTTCTAGGGTAGGGCAAACAGAGACCCGATGAGATCATTTTATATTATGGTTAATTTAAGAATTCAGCGAAATTCTATCACATTTGTTCAATTTACGTCGCTCCTATTTCAGATAGTATACTGGGCTAGGCGGCATGTTAAAGCGCGTGCAATGGCGAGTAAAATGCTCTATTAAACTTCTGTATTAGGGCAATCTGAGACCCGATTAGATCATTTTATATTTTGGTTAATATAAGAATTCAGCGAAATTCTATCACATTTGTTCAATTTACGTCGCTCCTATTTCAGATAGCTTATTGGGCTTAGCGGCATCTCAAAGCGCATGAAATGACGAGTGAAATGCACTATTAATCTTCTAGGGTAGGGCAAACAGAGACCCGATTAGATCATTTTACATTATGGTTATTAAAAGAATTCAGCGAAATTCTATCACATTTGTTCAACTTACGTCGCTCCTATTTCAGATAGCGTATTGGGCTAAGCGGCATCTCAAAGCGCATGAAATAGCGAGTAAAATGCACTATGAAACTTCTAGGGTAGGGAAAAAAGAGACCCGATTAGATCATTTTATATTATGGTTAATTTAAGAATTCAGCAAAATTCTATCACATTTGTTCAATTTACGTCGCTCCTATTTCAGATAGCGTACTGGGCTAGGCGGGATCTCAAAGCGCGTGGAATGTCGAGTAAAATGCACTATTAAAATTCTATCATAGGGCAATCAGAGACCCGATTAGATCATTTTATATTATGGTTAATTTAAGAATTCAGCAAAATTCAATCACATTTGTTCAATTTACGTCGCTCCTATTTCAGATAGCGTATTGGGATAGGCGGCACCTTAAAGCGCGTGGAATGGCGAGTAAAATGCACTACTAAACTTCTATGATAGGGCAATCAGAGACCCGATTAGATCATTTTATATTTTGGTTAATATAAGAATTCAGCGAAATTCTATCACATTTGTTCAACTTACGTCGCTCCTATTTCAGATAGCTTATTGGGCTAAGCGGCATCTCAAAGCGCATGAAATGGCGAATACAATGCACTAGTAAACTTCTAGGCTAGGGCGAACAGAGACCCGATTAGATCATTTTACATTATGGTTAATAAAAGAATTCAGCGGAATTCTATCACATTTGTTCAATTTACGTCGCTCCTATTTCAGTTAGCGTATTGGGCTAAACGGCATCTCAAAGCGCATGAAATGGCGGGTAAAATGCACTATTAAACTACTAGGGTAGGGCAAACAGAGACCCGATAAGATCATTTTATGTTATTGTTAATTTAAGAATTCAGCGAAATTCCATCACATTTGTTCAACTTACGTCGCTCCTATTTCAGATATCGTACTGGGCTAAGCGGCATCTCAAAGCGCATGAAATGGCGAGTTAAATGCACTATTAAACTTCTGGCTGGGGCAAACAAAGACCCGATTAAATCATTTTATATTATGGTTAATTTAACAATTCAGCGAAATTCTATCACATTTATTCAATTTACGTCGGTCCTATTTCAGATAGCGTATTGGGCTAAGCGGCATCGCAAAGCGCATGAAATGACGAGTGAAATGCACTATTAAACTTCTAGGGTTGGGCAAACAGAGACCCAATGAGATCATTTTATATTATGGTTAATTTAAGAATTCAGCGAAATTCTATCACATTTGTTCAATTAACGTCGCTCCTATTTCAGATAGCGTACTGGGCTAGGCGGCATCTCAAAGCGCATGAAATGACGAGTGAAATGCACTATTAGACTTCTATGGTAGGGCGAACAGAGACCCGATCAGATCATTTTACATTAAGGTTAATATTAGAATTCACGGAAATTCTATCACATTTGTTCAATTTACGTCGCTCCTATTTCAGATAGCGTACTGGGCTAGGCGGCATCTCGAAGCGCATGAAATGACGAGTGAAATGCACTATTAGACTTCTAGGATAAGGCGAACAGAGGCCCGATTAGATCATTTTATATTACGGTTAATATAAGAATGCAGCGTAATTCTATCACATTTGTTCAACTTACGTCGCTCCTATTTCAGATAGCGTACTGGGCTAGGCGGCATCTCAAAGCGCATGAAATGACGAGTGAAATGCACTATTAGACTTCTATGGTCGGGCGAACAGAGACCCGATCAGATCATTTTACATTAAGGTTAATATAAGAATTCACGGAAATTCTATCACATTTGTTCAATTTACGTCGCTCCTATTTCAGATAGCGTATTGGGCTAAGCGGCATTTCAAAGCGCATGAAATGGCGAGTAAAATGCACTATTAAACTTCTAGGATAAGCCAAACAGAGACCCGATTAGATCATTTTATATTACGGTTAATATAAGAATTCAGCGTAATTCTATCACATTTGTTCATCTTACGACGCTCCTAATTCAGGGCGAGTAAAATGCACTACTAAACTTCTATGATAGGGCAATCAGAGACCCGATTAGACCATTTTACATTTTGTTTAATATAAGATTTCAGCGAAATTCTATCACATTTGTTCAATTTACGTCGCTCATATTTCAGATAGCGTATTGGGCTAAGCGGCATCTCAAAGCGCATGGAATGGCGAGTAAAATGCACTATTAAACTTCTAGGGTAGGGCAAACGGAGACCCGATTAGATCATTTTGTATTATGGTTAATTTAAGAATTCAGCGAAATTCTATCACATTTGTTCAATTTACGTCGCTCCTATTTAAGATAGTGTACTGGGCTAGGCGGCATCTCAAGGCGCATGAAATGACGAGTGAAATGCAACATTAAACTTCTAGGGTAGGGCGAACAGAGACCCGATTAGATCATTTTACATTAAGGTTAATATAAGAATTCAGCAAAATTCTATCACATTTGTTCAATTTACGTCGCTCATATTTCAGATAGCGTACTGTGCTAAGCGGCATCTCAAAGCGCATGGAATGGCGAGTAAAATGCACTATTAAACTTCTATGATAGGGCAATCAGAGACCCGATTAGATCATTTTATATTTTGTTTAATATAAGATTTCAGGGAAATTCTATCACATTTGTTCAATTTACGTCGCTCCTATTTCAGATAGCGTATTGGGCTAAGAGGCATCTGAAGGGGCATGAAATGGCGAGTAAAATGCACTATTAAACTTCTAGGGTTGGGCAAACAGAGACCCGATTAGATCATTTTATATTATGGTTAATTTAAGATGTCAGCTAAATTTTATCACATCTGTTCAATTTACGTCGCTCCTATTTCAGATAGCGTACTGGGCTAGGCGGCATCTTAAAGCGAGTGGAATGGCGAGTAAAGTGCACTACTAAACTTCTATGATAGGGCAATCAGAGACCCGATTAGATCATTTTATATTTTGTTTAATATCAGATTTCAGGGAATTTGTATCACATTTGTACAATTTACGTCGCTCCTAATTCAGATAGCGTATTCGGCTAAGCGGCATCTCAAAGCGCATGAAATGGCGAATAAAATGCACTCTTAAACTTCTAGGCTAGGGCAAACAGAGACCCGATTAGATCATTTTATATTACGGTTAATTTAAGAATTCAGCAAAATTCTATCACATTTGTTCAATTTACGTCGCTCCTATTTCAGATAGCGTATTGGGCTCGGCGGCATCTTAAAGCGCGTAGAATGGCGAGTGAAATGCACTATTAGACTTCTATGGTAGCGCGAACAGAGACCCGATTAGATCATTTTATATTATGGTTAATTTAAGAATTCAGCAAAATTCTATCACACTTGTTCAATTTACGTCGCTCCTATTTCAGATAGCGTACTGGGCTAGGCGGCATCTTAAAGCGCATGGAATGGCGAGTAAAATGCACTACTAAACTTCTATGATAGGGCAATCAGAGACCCGATTAGATCATTTTATATTACGGTAAATATAAGAATGCGGCGTAATTCTATCACATTTGTTCAATTTACGTCACTGCTATTCCAGATAGCTTATTGTGATTAGCGGCATCTCAAAGCGCATGAAATGACGAGTGAAATGCACTATTAAACTTCTAGGGTAGGGCAAACAGAGACCCGATTAGATCATTTTATATTATGGTTAATTTAAGAATTCAGCGAAATTCTATCACATTTGTTCAATTTACGTCGCCCCTATTTCAGATAGCGTATTGGGCTAAGCGGCATCTGAAGGCGCATGAAATGGCGAGTGAAATGCACTATTAAACTTCTAGGGTAGGGCAAACAGAGGCCCGATTAGATCATTTTATATTACGGTTAATATAAGAATTCAGCGTAATTCTATCACATTTGTTCAACTTACGTCGCTCCTATTTCAGGTAGCGTACTGGGCTAGGCGGCATCTTAAAGCGCGTGGAATGGCGAGCAAAATGCACTACTATTCTTCTATGACAGGGCAATCAGAGACCCGATTAGATCATTTTATATTTTGTTTAATATAAGATTTCAGGGAAATTCTATCACATTTGTTTAATTTTCGTCGCTCCTATTTCAGATAGCGTATTGGGCGATGCGGCATCTCAAAGCGCATGAAATGGCGACTAAAATGCACTATTAAACTTCTAGGGTAGCGCAAGCAGAGACCCGATTAGATCATTTTATATTATGGTTAATTTAAGAATTCAGCAAAATTCTATCACATTCGTTCAATTTAGGTCGCTCCCATTTCAGATTGCGTACTGGGCTAGGCGGCATCTTAAAGCGCGTGGAATGCCGAGTAAAATCCACTATTAAACTTCTAGGCTCGAGCGAACAGAGACCAGATTAGATCATTTTACATTCTTGTTAATAAAATAATTCAGCGAAATTCTATCACCTTTGTTCAACTTTCGTCGCTCCTATTTCAGATAGCGTATTGGGCTAAGCGGCATCTCAGAGCGCATGAAATGGCGACTAAAATGCACTATTAAACTTCTAGGGTAGCGCAAGCAGAGACCCGATTAGATCATTTTATATTATGGTTAATTTAAGAATTGAGCGAAATTCTATCACATTTGTTCAACTTACGTCGCTCCTAATTTAGATAGCGTACTGGGCTATGCGGCATCTTAAAGCGCGTGGAATGGCGAGTAAAATGCACTGCTAAACATCTATGATAGGGCAATCAGAGACCCGATTAGATCATTTTATATTTTGTTTAATATAAGGTTTCAGGGAAATTCTATCACATTTGTTCAATTTACATCGCTCCTATTTCAGATAGCGTGTTGGGCTAAGCGGCATCTCAAAGCGCATGAAATGGCGAGTTAAATGCAATACCAAACTTCTAGGATAAGGCAAACAGAGACCCGATTAGATCATTTTATATTTTGGTTAATATAAGAATTCAGCGAAATTCTATCACATTTGTTCAACTTATGTCGCTCCTATTTCAGATAGCGTATTGGGATAAGCGGCATCTCAAAGCGCATGAAATGGCGAGTAAAATGCACAATTAAACTACTAGGGTAGGGCAAACAGAGACCCGATTAGATCATTTTATATTATGGTTAATTTAAGAATTCAGTGAAATTCTATCACACTTGTTCAATTTACGTCGCTCCTATTTCAGACAGCGTATTGGGCTAAGCGGCATTTCAAAGCGCATGAAATGGCGAGTAAAATGCCCTATTAAACTTCTAGGATAAGGCAAACAGAGACCCGATTAGATCATTTTATATTATGGTTAATTTAAGATGTCAGCAAAATTTTATCACATTTGTTCAATTTACGTCGCTCCTATTTCAGATAGCGTACTTGGCTAGGCGGCATCTTAAAGCGCGTGGAATGGCGAGTAGAATGCACTACTAAACTTCTATGATAGGGCAATCAGAAACCCGATTAGATCATTTTATATTTTGTTTAATATAAGATTTCAGGGAAATCCTATCACATTTGTTCTATTTACGTCGCTCCTATTTCAGTTAGTGTATTGGGCTAACCGGCATCTCAAAGCGCACGAAATGGCGAATAAAATGGACTATTAAACTTCTAGGGTAGGGCAAACGGAGACCCGATTATATCATTTTATTTTACGGTTAATATAAGAATTCAGCGTAATTCTATCACATTTCTTCAAATTACGTCGCTCCTATTTCAGATAGCGTACTGGGCTGGCCGGCATCTTAAAGCGCGTGGACTGGCGAGTAAAATGCACTATTAAACTTCTATGATAGGGCAATCAGTGACCCGATTAGATCATTTTATATTATAGTTAATTTAAGAATTCAGCGAAATTCTATCCCATTTGTTCAATTTACGTCGCTCCTATTTCAGATAGCGTACTGGGCTAGGCGGCATCATAAAGCGCGTGGAATGGCGAGTAAAATGTACTATTAAACTTCTATGATAGGGCAATCAGAGACCCGATTAGATCATTTTATATTTTGGTTAATATAAGAATTCAACGAAATTCTATCACATTTGTAAAATTTACGTCGCTCCTATTACAGATAGCTTATTGGGCTAAGCGGCACCTCAAAGCGCATGAAATGGCGAGTGAAATGCACTATTAAACTTCTAGGATAATGCAAACAGAGACCCGATTAGATCATTTTATATTTTTGTTAATATAAGAATTCAGCGAAATTCTATCACATTTGTTCAATTTACGTCGCTCATATTTCCGATAGCGTATTGGGCTAAGCGGCATCTCAAAGCGCATGAAATGGCGAGTGAAATGCACTATAAGACTTCTATGGTAGGGCGAACAGAGACCAGATTAGATCATTTTACATTCTGGTTAATAAAATAATTCAGCGAAATTCTATCACATTTGTTCAACTTTCGTCGCTCCTATTTCAGATAGCGTATTGAGCTAAGCGGCATCTCGAAGCGCATGAAATAGCGAGTATAATGCACTATTAAACTTCTAGGATAAGGCAAACAGATACCCGGTTAGATCATTTTATATTACGGCTAATATAAGAATGCAGCGTAATTCTATCACATTTGTTCAATTTACGTCGCTCCTATTTCAGGTAGCGTATTGGGCTATGCGGCATCTTAAAGCGCTCGGAATGGCGAGTAAAATGCACTATTAAACTTCTATGCTAGGGCAAACAGAGACCCGATTAGATCATTTTATACTTTGGTTAATATAAGAATTCAGCGTAATTCTATCACATTTGTTCAATTTACGTCGCTCCTATTTCAGACAGCTTATTGGGCTTAGCGGCATCTCAAATCGCATGAAATGGCGAACAAAATGCACTATTAAACTTCTAGGCTAGGGCGAACAGAGACCAGATTAGATCATTTTATGTTTTGGTTAATATAAGAATTCTGCGAAATTCTATCACAGTTGTTCAAGTTACGTCGCTCCTATTTCAGATAGCGTATTGGGCTAGGCGGCATCTTAAAGCGCGTGGAATGGCGAGTACAATGCACTACTAAACATCTAGGGTAGGGCAATCAGTGACCCGATTAGATCATTTTATATTATAGTTAATTTAAGAATTCAGCGATATTCTATCATATTTGTTCAATTTACGTCGCTCCTATTTCAGATAGCATATTGGGCTAAGCGGCATCTCAAAGCGCATGAAATGGCGAGCAAAATGCACTATTAAACTTCTAGGGTAGGGCAAACAGAGACCCGATTAGATCATTTTGTACTATGGTTAATTTAAGAATTCAGCAAAATTCTATCACGTTTGTTCAATTTACGTCGCTGCTATTGCAGATAGCGTGTTGGGTTAAGCGGCATCTCGAAGCGCATGAAATGGCGAGAATAATGCACTATTAAACTTCTAGGATAAGGCAAACAGATACCCGATTAGATCATTTTATATTATGGTTAATATAAGAATTCAGCGAAATTCTATCACATTTGTTCAATTTACGTCGCTCATATTTCAGATAGCGTATTGGGCTAAGCGGCATCTCACAGCGCATGAAATGGCAAGTAAAATGCACTATTAAACTTCTAGGGTAGGGCAATCAGTGACCCGATGAGATCATTTTATATTATAGTTAATTTAAGAATTCAGCGAAATTATATCACATTCGTTCAATTTAGGTCGCTCCTATTTCAGATAGCGTTCTGGGCTAAGCGGCATCTCAAAGCGCATGAAATGGCGAGTGAAATGCAATACTAAACTTCTAGGATAATGCAAACAGAGACCCGATTAGATCATTTTATATTTTGTTTAATATAAGATTTCAGGGAAATTCTATCACATTTGTTTAATTTACGTCGCTCCTATTTCAGATAGCGTATTGAGCGAAGCGGCATCTCAAAGCGCCTGAAATGGCGACTAAAATGCACTATTAAACTTCTAGGGTAGGGCAAGCAGAGACCCGATTAGATCATTTTATATTATGCTTAATTTAAGAATTCAGCAAAATTCTATCACATTTGTTCAATTTACGTCGCTCCTATTTCAAATAGCGTATTGGGCTAAGCGGCATCTCAAAGCGCATGAAATGGCGAGTGAAATGCACTATTAGACTTCTATGGTAGGGTGAACAGAGACCCGATTAGATCATTTTACATTAAGGTTAATATAAGAATTCAGGGAAATTCTATCACATTTGATCAATTTACGTCGCTCCTATTCCAGATAGCGTATTGGGCTATGCGGCATCTCAAAGCACATGAAATGGCGAGTAAAATGCACTATTAAACTTCTAGGGTAGGTCAAACAGAGACCCGATTAGATCATTTTATATTATGGTTAATTTAAGAATTCAGCAAAATTCTATCACATTTGTTCAACTTACGTCGCTCCTATTTCGGATAGCGTACTGGGCTAGGCGGCATCCTAAAGCGCGTGGAGTGGCGAGTAAAATGCACTATTAAACTTGTATGATAGGGCAATCAGAGACGCGATTAGATCATTTTATATTTTGTTTAATACAAGATTTCAGGGAAATTCTATCACATTTGTTCAATTCGTGTCGCTCATATTTCAGATAGCGTATTGGGCTAAGCGGCATCTCAAAGCGCATGAAATGGCGAGTAAGATGCACTATTAAACTCCTAGGGTAGGGCAAACAGAGACCCGATTAGATCATTTTATATTATGGTTAATTTAAGAATTCAGCAAGATTCTATCACATTTGTTGAATTTACGTCGCTCCTATTTCAGATAGCGTACTGGGCTAGGCGGTATCTTAAAGCGCGTGGAATGGCGAGTAAAATGCACTGTTAAACTTCAATAATAGGGCAGTCAGAGACCCGATTAGATCATTTTATATTTTGTTTAATATAAGATTTCAGGGAAATCCTATCACATTTGTTCTATTTACGTCGCTCCTATTTCAGTTAGCGTATTCGGCTAACAGGCATCTCAAAGCGCATGAAATGGCGAATAAAATGGACTATTAAACTTCTAGGGTAGGGCAAACAGAGACCCGATTAGATCATTTTATATTACGGCTAATATAAGAATTCAGCGTAATTCTATCACATTTCTTCAAATTACGTCGCTCCTATTTCAGATAGCGTACTGGGCTGGCCGGCATCTCAAAGCGCGTGGAATGGAGAGTAAAATGCACTATTAAACTTCTAGGGTAGGGCGCACAGAGTCCCGATTAGATCATTTTACATTAAGGTTAATATAAGTATTCAGGGAGATTCTATCACATTTGTTCAAGTTACGTCGCTCCTATTTCAGACAGCGTACTGGGCTAGGCGGCATCATAAAGCGCGTGGAATGGCGAGTAAAATGCACTGTTAAACTTCTATGATAGGGCAGTCAGAGACCCGATTATATCATTTTATATTTTGTTTAATATAAGATTTCAGGGAAATCCTATCACATTTGTTCTATTTACGTCGCTCCTATTTCAGTTAGTGTATTGGGCTAACCGGCATCTCAAAGCGCACGAAATGGCGAATAAAATGGACTATTAAACTTCTAGGGTAGGGCAAACGGAGACCCGATTATATCATTTTATTTTACGGTTAATATAAGAATTCAGCGTAATTCTATCACATTTCTTCAAATTACGTCGCTCCTATTTCAGATAGCGTACTGGGCTGGCCGGCATCTTAAAGCGCGTGGACTGGCGAGTAAAATGCACTATTAAACTTCTATGATAGGGCAATCAGTGACCCGATTAGATCATTTTATATTATAGTTAATTTAAGAATTCAGCGAAATTCTATCCCATTTGTTCAATTTACGTCGCTCCTATTTCAGATAGCGTACTGGGCTAGGCGGCATCATAAAGCGCGTGGAATGGCGAGTAAAATGTACTATTAAACTTCTATGATAGGGCAATCAGAGACCCGATTAGATCATTTTATATTTTGGTTAATATAAGAATTCAACGAAATTCTATCACATTTGTAAAATTTACGCCGCTCCTATTACAGATAGCTTATTGGGCTAAGCGGCACCTCAAAGCGCATGAAATGGCGAGTGAAATGCACTATTAAACTTCTAGGATAATGCAAACAGAGACCCGATTAGATCATTTTATATTTTTGTTAATATAAGAATTCAGCGAAATTCTATCACATTTGTTCAATTTACGTCGCTCATATTTCCGATAGCGTATTGGGCTAAGCGGCATCTCAAAGCGCATGAAATGGCGAGTGAAATGCACTATAAGACTTCTATGGTAGGGCGAACAGAGACCAGATTAGATCATTTTACATTCTGGTTAATAAAATAATTCAGCGAAATTCTATCACATTTGTTCAACTTTCGTCGCTCCTATTTCAGATAGCGTATTGAGCTAAGCGGCATCTCGAAGCGCATGAAATAGCGAGTATAATGCACTATTAAACTTCTAGGATAAGGCAAACAGATACCCGGTTAGATCATTTTATATTACGGCTAATATAAGAATGCAGCGTAATTCTATCACATTTGTTCAATTTACGTCGCTCCTATTTCAGGTAGCGTATTGGGCTATGCGGCATCTTAAAGCGCTCGGAATGGCGAGTAAAATGCACTATTAAACTTCTATGCTAGGGCAAACAGAGACCCGATTAGATCATTTTATACTTTGGTTAATATAAGAATTCAGCGTAATTCTATCACATTTGTTCAATTTACGTCGCTCCTATTTCAGACAGCTTATTGGGCTTAGCGGCATCTCAAATCGCATGAAATGGCGAACAAAATGCACTATTAAACTTCTAGGCTAGGGCGAACAGAGACCAGATTAGATCATTTTATGTTTTGGTTAATATAAGAATTCTGCGAAATTCTATCACAGTTGTTCAAGTTACGTCGCTCCTATTTCAGATAGCGTATTGGGCTAGGCGGCATCTTAAAGCGCGTGGAATGGCGAGTACAATGCACTACTAAACATCTAGGGTAGGGCAATCAGTGACCCGATTAGATCATTTTATATTATAGTTAATTTAAGAATTCAGCGATATTCTATCACATTTGTTCAATTTACGTCGCTCCTATTTCAGATAGCGTATTGGGCTAAGCGGCATCTCAAAGCGCATGAAATGGCGAGCAAAATGCACTATTAAACTTCTAGGGTAGGGCAAACAGAGACCCGATTAGATCATTTTGTACTATGGTTAATTTAAGAATTCAGCAAAATTCTATCACGTTTGTTCAATTTACGTCGCTGCTATTGCAGATAGCGTGTTGGGTTAAGCGGCATCTCGAAGCGCATGAAATGGCGAGAATAATGCACTATTAAACTTCTAGGATAAGGCAAACAGATACCCGATTAGATCATTTTATATTATGGTTAATATAAGAATTCAGCGAAATTCTATCACATTTGTTCAATTTACGTCGCTCATATTTCAGATAGCGTATTGGGCTAAGCGGCATCTCACAGCGCATGAAATGGCAAGTAAAATGCACTATTAAACTTCTAGGGTAGGGCAATCAGTGACCCGATGAGATCATTTTATATTATAGTTAATTTAAGAATTCAGCGAAATTATATCACATTCGTTCAATTTAGGTCGCTCCTATTTCAGATAGCGTTCTGGGCTAAGCGGCATCTCAAAGCGCATGAAATGGCGAGTAAAATGCAATACTAAACTTCTAGGATAATGCAAACAGAGACCCGATTAGATCATTTTATATTTTGTTTAATATAAGATTTCAGGGAAATTCTATCACATTTGTTTAATTTACGTCGCTCCTATTTCAGATAGCGTATTGGGCGAAGCGGCATCTCAAAGCGCCTGAAATGGCGACTAAAATGCACTATTAAACTTCTAGGGTAGGGCAAGCAGAGACCCGATTAGATCATTTTATATTATGCTTAATTTAAGAATTCAGCAAAATTCTATCACATTTGTTCAATTTACGTCGCTCCTATTTCAAATAGCGTATTGGGCTAAGCGGCATCTCAAAGCGCATGAAATGGCGAGTGAAATGCACTATTAGACTTCTATGGTAGGGTGAACAGAGACCCGATTAGATCATTTTACATTAAGGTTAATATAAGAATTCAGGGAAATTCTATCACATTTGATCAATTTACGTCGCTCCTATTCCAGATAGCGTATTGGGCTATGCGGCATCTCAAAGCACATGAAATGGCGAGTAAAATGCACTATTAAACTTCTAGGGTAGGTCAAACAGAGACCCGATTAGATCATTTTATATTATGGTTAATTTAAGAATTCAGTGAAATTCTATCACACTTGTTCAATTTACGTCGCTCCTATTTCAGATAGCGTATTGGGCTAAGCGGCATTTCAAAGCGCATGAAATGGCGAGTAAAATGCCCTATTAAACTTCTAGGATAAGGCAAACAGAGACCCGATTAGATCATTTTATATTATGGTTAATTTAAGATGTCAGCAAAATTTTATCACATTTGTTCAATTTACGTCGCTCCTATTTCAGATAGCGTACTTGGCTAGGCGGCATCTTAAAGCGCGTGGAATGGCGAGTAGAATGCACTACTAAACTTCTATGATAGGGCAATCAGAAACCCGATTAGATCATTTTATATTTTGTTTAATATAAGATTTCAGGGAAATTCTATCACATTTGTTCAATTTACGTCGCTCCTATTTCAGATAGCGTGTTGGGCTAAGCGGCATCTCAAAGCGCATGAAATGGCGAGTAAAATGCAATACTAAACTTCTAGGATAAGGCAAACAGAGACCCGATTAGATCATTTTATATTTTGGTTAATATAAGAATTCAGCGAAATTCTATCACATTTGTTCAACTTACGTCGCTCCTATTTCAGATAGCGTATTGGGATAAGCGGCATCTCAAAGCGCATGAAATGGCGAGTAAAATGCACAATTAAACTACTAGGGTAGGGCAAACAGAGACCCGATTAGATCATTTTATATTGTGGTTAATTTAAGCATTCAGCAAAATTCTATCACATTTGTTCAATTTACGTCGCTTCTATTTCAGATAGCGTATTGGGCTAAGCGGCATCTCAAAGCGCATGAAATGGCGAGTAAAATTCACAATCAAACTTCTAGGATAAGGCAAACAGAGACCCGATTAGATCATTTTATATTACGGTTAATATAAGAATTCAGCGTAATTCTATCACATTTGTTCAACTTACGTCGCTCCTATTTCAGGTAGCGTACTGGGCTATGCGGCATCTTAAAGTGCGTGGAATGGCGAGTAAAATGCACTATTAAACTTCTAGGATAAGGCAAACAGAGACCCGATTAGATCATTTTATATTACGGTTAATATAAGAATTCGGCGTATTTCTATCACATTTGTTCAACTTACGTCGCTCCTATTTCACGTAGCGTACTGGGCTAGGCGGCATCTTAAAGCGCGTGGAATGGCGAGTAAAATGCACTATTAAACTTCTAGGATAAGGCAAACAGAGACCCGATTAGATCATTTTATATTCCGGTTAATATAAGAATTCAGCGAAATTCTATCACATTTGTTCAATTTACGTCGCTCATATTTCAGATAGCGAACTGGGCTACGCGGCATCTTAAAGCGCGCGGAATGGCGAGCAAAATGCAGTGCTAAACTTCTATGATAGGGCAATCAGAGACCCGATTAGATCATTTTATATTTTGTTTAATATAAGATTTCAGGGAAATTCTATCACATTTGTTTAATTTACGTCGCTCCTATTTCAGATAGCGTATTGGGCGAAGCGGCATCTCAAAGCGCATGAAATGGCGACTAAAATGCACTATTAAGCTTCTAGGGTAGGGCAAGCAGAGACCCGATTAGATCATTTTATATTATGGTTAATTTAAGAATTCAGCAAAATTCTATCACATTCGTTCAATTTAGGTCGCTCCTATTTCAGATAGCGTACTGTGCTAGACGGCATCTTAAGGCGCGTGGAATTCCGAGTAAAATGCACTATTAAACTTCTATGGTAGGGAAACCAGAGACCCGATTAGATCATTTTATATTAAGGTTACTTTAAGAATTCAGCGAAATTCTATCACATTTGTTCAATTTACGTCGCTCCTATTTCAAATAGCGTATTGGGCTAAGCGGCATCACAAAGCGCATGAAATGGCGAGTGAAATGCACCATTAGACTTCTATGGTAGAGCGAACAGAGACCCGATTAGATCATTTTACATTAAGGTTAATATACGGATTCACGGAAATTCTATCACATTTGTTCAATTTACGTCGCTCCTATTTCAGATAGCGTATTGGGCTATGCGGCATCACAAAGCGCATCAAATGGCGAATAAAATGCACTATTAAACTTCTAGGCTAGGGCGAACAGAGACCTGATTAGATCATTTTACATTCTGGTTAATAAAATAATTCAGCGAAATTCTATCACATTTGTTCAACTTTCGTTGCTCCTATTTCAGATAGCGTATTGGGTTAAGCGGCATCTCAAAGCGCATGAAATGGCGAGTACAATGCACTATTAAACTTCTAGGGTAGGGCAAACAGAGACCCGATTAGATCATTTTATATTATGGTTAATTTAAGAATTCAGCAAAATTCTATCACATTTGTTCAATTTACGTCGCTCCTATTTCGGATAGCGTACTGGGCTAGGCGGCATCCTAAAGCGCGTGGAGTGGCGAGTAAAATGCACTATTAAACTTGTATGATAGGGCAATCAGAGACGCGATTAGATCATTTTATATTTTGTTTAATACAAGATTTCAGGGGAAATTCTATCACATTTGTTCAATTCGTGTCGCTCATATTTCAGATAGCGTATTGGGCTAAGCGGCATCTCAAAGCGCATGAAATGGCGAGTAAGATGCACTATTAAACTCCTAGGGTAGGCAAACAGAGACCCGATTAGATCATTTTATATTATGGTTAATTTAAGAATTCAGCAAGATTCTATCACATTTGTTGAATTTACGTCGCTCCTATTTCAGATAGCGTACTGGGCTAGGCGGCATCTTAAAGCGCGTGGAATGGCGAGTAAAATGCACTGTTAAACTTCAATAATAGGGCAGTCAGAGACCCGATTAGATCATTTTATATTTTGTTTAATATAAGATTTCAGGGAAATCCTATCACATTTGTTCTATTTACGTCGCTCCTATTTCAGTTAGCGTATTGGGCTAACAGGCATCTCAAAGCGCATGAAATGGCGAATAAAATGGACTATTAAACTTCTAGGGTAGGGCAAACAGAGACCCGATTAGATCATTTTATATTACGGCTAATATAAGAATTCAGCGTAATTCTATCACATTTCTTCAAATTACGTCGCTCCTATTTCAGATAGCGTACTGGGCTGCCCGGCATCTTAAAGCGCGTGGACTGGCGAGCAAAATGCACTATTAAACTTCTATGATTGGGCAATCAGTGACCCGATTAGATCATTTTATATTATAGTTAATTTAAGAATTCAGCGAAATTCTATCCCATTTGTTCAATTTACGTCGCTCCTATTTCAGATAGCGTACTGGGCTAGGCGGCATCATAAAGCGCGTGGAATGGCGAGTAAAATGCACTATTAAACTTCTATGATAGGGCAATCAGAGACCCGATTAGATCATTTTATATTTTGGTTAATATAAGAATTCAACGAAATTCTATCACATTTGTAAAATATACGTCGCTCCTATTACAGATAGCTTATTGGGCTAAGCGGCACCTCAAAGCGCATGAAATGGCGAGTGAAATGCACTATTAAACTTCTAGGATAATGCAAACAGAGACCCGATTAGATCATTTTATATTTTTGTTAATATAAGAATTCAGCGAAATTCTATCACATTTGTTCAATTTACGTCGCTCATATTTCCGATAGCGTATTGGGCTAAGCGGCATCTCAAAGCGCATGAAATGGCGAATAAAATGGACTATTAAACTTCTAGGGTAGGACAAACAGAGACCCGATTAGATCATTTTATATTACGGTTAATATAAGAATTCAGCGTAATTCTATCACATTTCTTCAAATTACGTCGCTCCTATTTCAGATAGCGTACTGGGCTGGCCGGCATCTTAAAGCGCGTGGAATGGCGTGTAAAATGCACTATTAAGCTTCTATGATAGGGCAATCAGTGACCTGATTAGATCATTTTATATTATAGTTAATTTAAGAATTCAGCGAAATTCTATCACATTTGTTCAATTTACGTCGCTCCTATTTCAGATAGCGTATTGGGCTAAGCGGCATCTCAAAGCGCATGAAATGGCGAGTAAAATGCAATACTAAACTTCTAGGATAATGCAAACAGAGACCCGATTAGATCATTTTATATTTTTGTTAATATAAGAATTCAGCGATATTCTATCACGTTTGTTCAATTTACGTCGCTGCTATTGCAGATAGCGTGTTGGGTTAAGCGGCATCTCGAAGCGCATGAAATGGCGAGAATAATGCACTATTAAACTTCTAGGATAAGGCAAACAGATACCCGATTAGATCACTTTATATTATGGTTAATATAAGAATTCAGCGAAATTCTATCACATTTGTTCAATTTACGTCGCTCATATTTCAGATAGCGTATTGGGCTAAGCGGCATCTCAAAGCGCATGAAATGACAAGTAAAATGCACTATTAAACTTCTAGGGTAGGGCAATCAGTGACCCGATGAGATCATTTTATATTATAGTTAATTTAAGAATTCAGCGAAATTCTATCCATTTGTTAAATTTACGTCGCTCCTATTTCAGATAGCGTATTGGGCCATGCGGCATCTTAAAGCGCTCGGAATGGCGAGTAAAATGCAAAATTAAAATTCTATGCTAGGGCAATCAGAGACCCGATTAGATCATTTTATATTTTGGTTAATATAAGAATTCAGTGAAATTCTATCACATTTGTTCACTTTACGTCGCTCCTATTTCAGATAGCGTATTGGGCAAAGCGGCATCTCAAAGCGCATGAAATGACGAGTAAAATGCACTATTAAAGTTCTAGGGTAGGGCAAACAGAGACCCGATTAGATCATTTTATATTATGGTTAATTTAAGAATTGAGCGAAATTCTATCACATTCGTTCAATTTAGGTCGCTCCTATTTCAGATAGCGTTCTGGGATAGGCAGCATCTTAAAGCGCGTGGAATGCCGAGTAGAATGCACTACTAAACTTCTATGATAGGGCAATCAGAGACCCGATTAGATCATTTTGTATTTTGTTTAATATAAGATTTCAGGGAAATTCTATCACATTTGTTCAATTTACGTCGCTCCTATTTCAGATAGCGTATTGAGCTAAGCGGCATCTCGAAGCGCATGAAATGGCGAGTAAAA
>CAKAJE020001210.1:0-22118 GCA_916610135.2 Macropis europaea | reverse complement strand
GTTAATATAAGAATTCAGGGAAATTCTATCATATTTGTTCAATTTACGTCGCTCCTATTTCAGATAGCTTATTGGGCTAAGCGGCGTCTCAAAGCGCATGAAGTGACGAGTGAAATGCACTATTAAACTTCTAGGGTAGGGTAAACAGAGACCCGATTAGATCATTTTATATTATGGTTAATTTAAGAATTCAGCAAAATTCTATCACATTTGTTCAACTTACGTCGCTCCTATTTCAGATAGCGTACTGGGCTAGGCGGCATCTCAAAGCGCATGAAATGACGAGTGAAATGCACCATTACACTTCTAGGGTAGGGCAAACAGAGAAACGATTAGATCATTTTATATTTTGGTTAATATAAGAATTCAGTGAAATTCTATCACATTTGTTCAAGTTACGCCGCTCCTATTTCAGATAGCGTATTGTGCTAAGCGGCATCTCAAAGCGCATGAAATGGCGAGTAAAATGCACTATTAAACTTCTAGGGTAGGGCGAACAGAGACCCGATTAGATCATTTTACATTACGGTTAATAAAAGGATTCAGCGAAATTCTATCACATATGTTCAATTTACGTCGCTCATATTTCAGATAGCGTACTGGGCTAAGCGGCATCTCAAAGCGCAAGAAATGGCGAGTAAAATGCGCATGAAACGGTGAGTAAAATGCACTATGAGCCTTCTAGGGTAGGGCAAACAGAGACCCGATTAGATCATCTTACATCAAGGTTAATATAAGAATTCAGCGAAATTCTGTCACATTTGTTCAACTTACGTCGCTGGTATTTCAGATAGCGTATTGGGTTAAGCGGCATCTCAAAGCGCATGAAATGTCGAATAGCATGCACTATTACACTTCTAGGCTAGGGCGAACAGAGACCCGATTAGATCATTTTACATTTTGGTTAATAAAAGAATTCAGCGAAATTCTAACACATTTGTTCAATTTACGTCGTTGATATTTCAGATAGCTTATTGGGCTAGGCGGCATCCTAAAGCGCGTGGAATGGCGAGTGGAATGCACTACTAAACTTCTATGATAGGGCAATCAGAGACCCGATTAAATCATTTTATATTTTGGTTAATATAAGAATTCAGCGTAACGCTATCATATTTGTTCAATTTACGTCGCTCCTATTTCAGACAGCGTATTGGGCTAAGCGGCATCTGAAAGCGCATGAAATGGCGAGTGAAATGCACTGTTAAACCTATGTGATAGGGCAGTCAGAGACCCGATTAGATCATTTTATATTTTGTTTAATATAAGATTTCAGGGAAATTCTATCACATTTGTTCAATTTACGTCGCTCCTATTTCAGATAGCGTATTGTGCTATGCGGCTTCTCAAAGCGCATGAAATGGCGAGTAAAATGCATTATTAAACTTCTAGGATAGGGCAAACAGAGCCCCGATTAGATCATTTTATATTATGGTTAATTTAAGAATTCAGCAAAATTCTATCACATTTGTTCAATTTACGTCGTTCCTATTTCAGATAGCGTACTGGGCTATTCGGCATCTTAAAGCGTGTGGAATGGCGAGTAAAATGCACTATTAAACTTCTAGGGTAGGGCAAACAGAGACCCGATTAGATCATTTTATATTATGGTTAATTTAAGAATTCAGCAAAATTCTATCACATTTGTTCAATTTACGTCGCTCCTATTTCAGATAGCGTATTGGGCTAAGCGGCATCTGAAAGCGCATGAAATGGCGAGTGAAACGCACTATTAAACTTGTAGGGTAGGGCGAAAAGAGACCCGATTAGGTCATTTTACATTAAGGTTAATATAAGAATTCAGGGAAATTCTATCACATTTGTTCAATTTACGTCGCTCCTATTTCAGATAGCTTATTGGGCTAAGCGGCGTCTCAAAGCGCATGAAGTGACGAGTGAAATGCACTATTAAACTTCTAGGGTAGGATAAACAGAGACCCGATTAGATCATTTTATATTATGGTTAATTTAAGAATTCAGCAAAATTCTATCACATTTGTTCAATTTACGTCGCTCTTATTTCAGATAGCTTATTGGGCTAAGCGGCCTCTCAAAGCGAATGAAATGACGAGTGAAATGCACTATTAAGCTTCTAGGGTAGGGCAAACAGAGACCCGATTAGATAATTTTATATTTCGGTTAATATAAGAATTCAGCGAAATTCTATCACATTTGTTCAACTTACGTCGCTCCTATTTCAGATAGCGTACTGGGCTAGGCGGCATCTCAAAGCGCATGAAATGACGAGTGAAATGCACTATTAAACTTCTAGGGTAGGGCAAACAGAGAAACGATTAGATCATTTTATATTTTGGTTAATATAAGAATTCAGTGAAATTCTATCACATTTGTTCAAGTTACGTCGCTCCTATTTCAGATAGCGTATTGTGCTAAGCGGCATCTCAAAGCGCATGAAATGGCGAGTAAAATTCACTATTAAACTTCTAGGGTAGGGCGAACAGAGACCCGATTAGATCATTTTACATTACGGTTAATAAAAGAATTCAGCGAAGTTCTATCACATATGTTCAATTTACGTCGCTCATATTTCAGATAGCGTATTGGGCTAAGCGGCATCTCAAAGCGCAAGAAATGGCGAGTAAAATGCGCATGAAACGGTGAGTAAAATGCACTATTAAACTTCTAGGGTAAGGCAAACAGAGACCCGATTAGATCATTTTATATTATGGCTAATTTAAGAATTCAGCAAAATTATATCACATTTGTTCAATTTACGTCGCTCCTATTTCAAATAGCTTATTGGGCTAAGCGGCATCTCAAAGCGCATGAAATGACGAGTGAAATGCACTATTAAACTTCTAGGGTAGGGCAAACAGAGACCCGATTGGATCATTTTATATTTATGGTTAATTTAAGAATTCAGCAAAATTCTATCACATTTGTTCAATTTACGTCGCTCATATTTCAGATAGCGTATTGGGCCAAGCGGCATCTCAAAGCGCAAGAAATGGCGAGTAAAATGCGCATGAAACGGTGAGTAAAATGCACTATGAGCCTTCTAGGGTAGGGCAAACAGAGACCCGATTAGATCATCTTACATTAAGGTTAATATAAGAATTCAGGGAAATTCTATCACATTTGTTCAATTTACGTCGCTCCTATTTCAGATAGCTTATTGGGCTAAGCGGCGTCTCAAAGCGCATGAAGTGACGAGTGAAATGCACTATTAAACTTCTAGGGTAGGGTAAACAGAGACCCGATTAGATCATTTTATATTATGGTTAATTTAAGAATTCAGCAAAATTCTATCACATTTGTTCAATTTACGTCGCTCCTATTTCAGATAGCGTATTGGGCTAAGCGGCATCTGAAAGCGCATGAAATGGCGAGTGAAATGCACTATTAAACTTGTAGGGTAGGGCGAAAAGAGACCCGATTAGATCATTTTACATTAAGGTTAATATAAGAATTCTGGGGAATTCAATCACATTTGTTCAATTTACGTCGCTCCTATTTCAGATAGCTTATTGGGCTAAGCGGCGTCTCAAAGCGAATGAAACGACGAGTGAAATGCACTATTAAACTTCTAGGGTAGGGCAAACAGAGAACCGATTAGATCATTTTATATTATGGTTAATTTAAGAATTCAGCAAAATTCTATCACATTTGTTCAATTTACGTTGCTCCTATTTCAGATACCGTATTGGGCTAAGCGGCATCTCAAAGCGCAAGAAATGGCGAGTAAAATGCGCATGAAACGGTGAGTAAAATGCACTATTAAACTTCTAGGGTAAGGCAAACAGAGACCCGATTAGATCATTTTATATTATGGCTAATTTAAGAATTCAGCAAAATTATATCACATTTGTTCAATTTACGTCGCTCCTATTTCAAATAGCTTATTGGGTTAAGCGGCATCTCAATGCGCATGAAATGACGAGTGAAATGCACTATTAAACTTCTAGGGTAGGGCAAACAGAGACCCGATTAGATCATTTTATATTTATGGTTAATTTAAGAATTCAGCAAAATTCTATCACATTTGTTCAATTTACGTCGCTCATATTTCAGATAGCGTATTGGGCCAAGCGGCATCTCAAAGCGCAAGAAATGGCGAGTAAAATGCGCATGAAACGGTGAGTAAAATGCACTATGAGCCTTCTAGGGTAGGGCAAACAGAGACCCGATTAGATCATCTTACATTAAGGTTAATATAAGAATTCAGCGAAATTCTGTCACATTTGTTCAACTTACGTCGCTGGTATTTCAGATAGCGTATTGGGCTAAGCGGCATCTCAAAGCGCATGAAATGTCGAATAGCATGCACTATTAAACTTCTAGGCTAGGGCGAACAGAGACCCGATTAGATCATTTTACATTTTGGTTAATAAAAGAATTCAGCGAAATTCTAACACATTTGTTCAATTTACGTCGCTCCTATTTCAGATAGCTTGTTGGGCTAAGCGGCATCTCAAAGCGCATGAAATGATGAGTGAAATGCACTGTTAAACTTCTAGGGTAGGGCAAACAGAGACCCGATTAGATCATTTTATATTATGGTTAATTTAAGAATTCAGCAATATTCTATCACATTCGTTCAATTTACGTCGTTCCTATTTCAGATAGCGTACTGGCCTAGGCGGCATCTTAAAGCGCGTGGAATGGCGAGTGGAATGCACTACTAAACTTCTATGATTGGGCAATCAGAGACCCGATTAGATCATTTTATATTTTGGTTAATACAAGAATTCAGCGAAATTCTATCACATTGGTCAATTTACGTCGCTCCTATTTCAGATAGCTTATTGGGCTAAGCGGCATCTCAAAGCGCATGGAATTACGAGTGAAATGCACTATTAAACTTCTAGGGTAGGGCGAACAGAGACCCGATTAGATCATTTTACATTAAGGTGAATATAAGAATTCAGCGAAATTCTATCACATTTGTTCAATTTACGTCGTTGATATTTCAGATAGCTTATTGGGCTAGGCGGCATCTTAAAGCGCGTGGAATGGCGAGTGGAATGCACTACTAAACTTCTATGATAGGGCAATCAGAGACCCGATTAAATCATTTTATATTTTGGTTGATATAAGAATTCAGCGTAACGCTATCATATTTGTTCAATTTACGTCGCTCCTATTTCAGACAGCGTATTGGGCTAAGCGGCATCTGAAAGCGCATGAAATGGCGAGTGAAATGCACTGTTAAACCTATGTGATAGGGCAGTCAGAGACCCGATTAGATCATTTTATATTTTGTTTAATATAAGGTTTCAGGGAAATTCTATCACATTTGTTCAATTTACGTCGCTCCTATTTCAGATAGCTTATTGGGCTTAGCGGCATCTCAAAGCGCATGAAATGACGAGTGAAATGCACTATTCAACTTCTAGGCTAGGGCGAACAGAGACCCGATTAGATCATTTTACATTATGGTTCATTTAAGAATTCAGCGAAATTCTATCACATTTGTTCAATTTACGTCGCTCCTATTTCAGATAGCGTATTGGGCCAAGCGGCATCTGAAAGCGCATGAAATGGCGAGTAAAATGCACTATTAAACTTGTAGGGTAGGGCAAACAAAGACCCGATTAATTCATTTTATATTATGGTTAATTTAAGAATTTCGCGAAATTCTATCACATTTGTTCAATTTACGTCGCTACTATTTCAGATAGCGTATTGGGCTAAGAGGCGTCTCAAAGCGCATGAAATGGCGAGTATAATGCACTATTTAACTTCGAGGATAAGGCAAACAGAGACCCGATGAGATCATTTTATATAAGGGTTAATATAAGAATTCAGCGTAATTCTATCACATTTGTTCAACTTACGTCGCTCCTATTTCAGATAGCGTACTGGGCTAGGCGCCATCTTAAAGCGCGTGGAATGGCGAGTGAAATGCACTACTAAACTTCTATGATAGGGCAATCAGGGACCCGATTAGATCATTTTATATTTTGGGTAATATAACAATTCAGCGTAAGAGTATCATATTTGTTCAATTTACGTCGCTCCTATTTCAGACAGCGTATTGGGCTAAGCGGCATCACAAAGCGCATGAAATGGCGAGTAAAATGCACTATTAAACTTCTAGGGTAGGGCAACCAGAGACCCGATTAGATCATTTTATATTATGGTTAATTTAAGAATTCAGCGAAATTCTATCGCATTTGTTCAATTTACGTCGCTCCTATTAAAGATAGCGTACTGGGCTAGGCGGTATCTTAAAGCGCGTGGAATGGCGAGTGAAATGCATTACTAAACTTCTATGATAGGGCAATCAGAGACCCGATTAGATCATTTTATATTTTGGTTAATATAAGAATTCAGCGTAATGGTATCATATTTGTTCAATTTACGTCGCTCCTATTTCAGACAGCGTATTGGGCTAAGCGGCATCTCAAAGCGCATGAAATGGCGAGTAAAACGCACTATTAAACTTCTAGGGTAGGGCAAACAGAGACCCGATTAGATCATTTTATATTATGATTAATTTAAGAAGTCAGCAAAATTTTATCACATTTGTTCAATTTACGTCGCTCCTATTTCAGATAGCGTACTGGGCTATGCGGCATCTTAAAGCTCGTGGAATGGCGAGTAAAATGCACTATTAAACATCTATGATAGGGAATCAGAGACCCGATTAAATCATTTTATATTTTGGTTAATATAAGAATTCAGCGAAATTCTATCACATTTCTTCAATTTACGTAGCTCCTATTTCAGATAGCGTATTGGGCTAAGCGGCATCTCAAAGCGCATGAAATGACGAGTGAAATGCACTATTAGACTTCTATGGTAGGGCGAACAGAGGCCCGATTAGATCATTTTACAATAAAGTTAATATAAGAATTCAGGGAAATTCTATCACATTTGTTCAATTTACGTCGCTCCTATTTCAGATAGCGTATTGTGCTATGCGGCTTCTCAAAGCGCATGAAATGGCGAGTAAAATGCACTGTTAAACTTCTAGGGTAGGGCAAACAGAGACCCGATTAGATCATTTTATATTATGGTTAATTTAAGAATTCAGCAAAATTCTATCACATTTGTTCAATTTACGTCGTTCCTATTTCAGATAGCGTACTGTGCTATTCGGCATCTTAAAGCGTGTGGAATGGTGAGTAAAATGCACTATTAAACTTCTAGGGTAGGGCAAACAGAGACCCGATTAGATCATTTTATATTTTGTTTAATATATGATTTCAGGGAAATTCTATCACATTTGTTCAATTTACGTCGCTCCTATTTCAGATAGCGTATTGGGCTAAGCGGCATCTCAAAGCGCATGAAATGGCGAGTAAAATGCACTATTAAACTTGTAGGTTAGGGCGAACAGAGACCCAATTAGATCATTTTATATTTTGGTTAATATAAGAATTCTGCAAAATTCTATCACATATGTTCAACTTACGTCGCTCCTATTTCAGAGAGCGTATTGGGCTTTGCGGCATCTCAAAGCGCATGAAGTGACGAGTGAAATGCACTATGAAACTTATAGGGTAGGGCGAACAGAGACCCGATCAGATCATTTTACATTATGGTTAATAAAAGAATTCAGCGAAATTCAATCACATTCGTTCAACTTACGTCTCTCCTATTTCAGATAGAGTATTGGGCTAAGCGGCATCTCAAAGCGCATGAAATGGCGAGTAAAATGCGCTATTAAACTTCTAGCGTAGGGCAAACAGAGACCCGATTAGATCATTTTATATTATGGTTAATTTAAGAATTCAGCAAAATTCTATCACATTTGTTCAATTTACGTCGTTCCTATTCCAGATAGCGTACTGGGCTCGGCGGCATCTTAAAGTGCGTGGAATGGCGAGTGAAATGCACTATTAGACTTCTATGGTAGGGCGAACAGAGACCCGATTAGATCATTTTATATTATGGTTAATTGAAGATTTCAGCAAAATTCTATCACATTTGTTCAATTCACGTCACTCCTATTTCAGTTAGCGTATTCGGCTAAGCGGCATCTCAAAGCGCATGAAATGGCGAGTAAAATGCACTATTAAGCTTTTAGGGTAGGGTAAACAGAGAATCGATAAGATCATTTTATATTATGGTTAATTTAAGAATTCAGCGAAATTCAATCACATTTGTTCAATTTACGTCGCTCCTATTTCAGATAGCGTATTGGCCTAAGCGGCATCGCAAAGCGCATGAAATGGCGAGTAAAATGCACTATTAAACTTCTAGGCTAGGGCAATCAGAGACCCGATTAGATCATTTTATATTTTGTTCAATATAAGATTTCAGGGAAATTCTATCACATTTGTTCAATTTACGTCGCTCCTACTTCAGATAGCGTATTGGGCTACGCGGCATCTCAAAGCGCATGAAATGGCGAATATAATGCACTATTAAACTTCTAGGCTAGGGCGAACAGAGACCCGATTAGATCATTTTACATTATGGTTAATAAAAGAATTCAGCGAAATTCTATCACATTTGTTCAATTTACGTCGCTCCTATTTCAGATAGCTGATTGGGCTAAGCGGCATCTCAAAGCGAATGAAATGACGAGTGAAATGCACTGTTAAACTTCTATGATAGGGCAATCAGAGAACCGATTAGATCATTTTATATTTTGTTTAATATAAGATTTCAGGGAAATTCTATCACATTTGTTCAATTTACGTCGCTCCTCTTTCGGATAGCTTATTGGGCTTAGCGGCATCACAAAGCGCATGAAATAACGAGTGAAATGCACTATTAAACTTCTAGGCTACGGCGAAGAGAGACCCGATTAGATTATTTTACATTATGGTTAATTTAAGAATTCAGCGAAATTCTATCACATTTGTTCAATTTACGTCGCTCCTATTTCAGATAGCGTATTGGGCTAAGCGGCATCTCAAAGCGCATGAAATGACGAGTGAAATGCACTATTATACTTCTAGGATAAGGCAAACAGAGACCCGATTAGATCATTTTATAGTACGGTTAATATAAGAATTCAGCGTAATTCTATCACATTTGTTCAACTTACGTCGCTCCTATTTCAGATAGCGTACAGGACTAGGCGGCATGTTAAAGCGCGTGGAATGGCGAGTAAAATGCACTACTAAACTTCTATGATAGGGCAATCAGAGAGCCGATTAGATCATTTTATATTTTGGTTAATATAAGAATTCAGCGAAATTCTATCACATTTGTTCAATTTACGTCGCTCCTATTACAAATAGCTTATTGTGCTTAGCGGCATCTCAAAGCGCATGAAGTGACGAGTGAAATGCACTATTAAACTTCTAGGGTAGGGCAAACAGAGACCCGATTAGATCATTTTATATTATGGTTAATTTGAGTATTCAGCAAAATTCTATCACATTTGTTCAATTTACGTCGCTCCTATTACAGATAGCTTATTGGGCTTAGCGGCATCTCAAAGCGCATGAAATGACGGGTGAAATGCACTATTAAACTTCTAGGGTAGGGCAACCAGAGACCCGATTAGATCATTTTATATTATGGTTAATTTAAGAATTCAGCAAAATTCTATCACATTTGTTCAATTTACGTCGTTCCCATTTCAGATAGCGTCCTGGGCTAAGCGGCATCTAAAAGCGCATGAAATGGCGAGTATAATGCACTATTATACTTCTAGGATAAGGCAAACAGGGACCCGATTAGATCATTTTATATTACGGTTAATATAAGAATTCAGCGTAATTCTATCACATTTGTTCTATTTACGTCGCTCCTATTTCAGATAGCTTATTGAACTTAGCGGCATCTCAAAGCGCATGAAATGACGAGTGAAATGCACTATTAAACTTCTAGGGTAGGGCAAACAGAGACCCGATTAGATCATTTTACATTATGGTTAATAAAAGAATTCAGCGAAATTCTATCACATTTGTTCAACTTACGTCGCTCCTATTTCAGATAGCGTTTTGGGCTAAGCGGCATCTCAAAGCGCATGAAATGGCGAGTAAAATGCACTATGAAACTTCTAGGGTAGGGAAAAAAGAGACCCGATTAGATCATTTTATATTATGGTTAATTTAAGAATTCAGCGAAATTCTAACACATTTGTTCAATTTACGTCGCTCCTATTTCAGATAGCGTATTGGGCGAAGCGGCACCTCAAAGCGCATGAAATGGCGAATAAAATGCACTATTAAACTTCTAGGCTAGGGCAATCAGAGACCCGATTAGATCATTTTATATTTTGTTCAATATAAGATTTCAGGGAAATTCTATCACATTTGTTCAATTTACGTCGCTCCTATTTCAGATAGCGTATTGGGCTACGCGGCATCTCAAAGCGCATGACATGGCGAATACAATGCACTATTAAACTTCTAGGCTAGGGCGAGCAGAGACCCGATTAGATCATTTTACATCATGTTTAATAAAAGAATTCAGCGAAATTCTATCACATTTGTTCAATTTACGTCGCTCCTATTTCAGATAGCGTATTGGGCTAAGCGGCATCTCAAAGCGCATGAAATGACGAGTGAAATGCACTATTAGACTTCTATGGTAGGGCGAAGAGAGACCCGATTAGATCATTTTACATTAAGGTTAATATAAGAATTCAGGGAAATTCTATCACATTTGTTCAATTTACGTCGCTCCTATTACAGATAGCTTATTGGGCTTAGCGGCATCTCAAAGCGCATGAAATGACGGGTGAAATGCACTATTAAACTTCTAGGGTAGGGCAACCAGAGACCCGATTAGATCATTTTATATTATGGTTAATTTAAGAATTCAGCAAAATTCTATCACATTTGTTCAATTTACGTCGTTCCTATTTCAGATAGCGTCCTGGGCTAAGCGGCATCTAAAAGCGCATGAAATGGCGAGTATAATGCACTATTATACTTCTAGGATAAGGCAAACAGGGACCCGATTAGATCATTTTATATTACGGTTAATATAAGAATTCAGCGTAATTCTATCACATTTGTTCTATTTACGTCGCTCCTATTTCAGATAGCTTATTGAACTTAGCGGCATCTCAAAGCGCATGAAATGACGAGTGAAATGCACTATTAAACTTCTAGGGTAGGGCAAACAGAGACCCGATTAGATCATTTTACATTATGGTTAATAAAAGAATTCAGCGAAATTCTATCACATTTGTTCAACTTACGTCGCTCCTATTTCAGATAGCGTTTTGGGCTAAGCGGCATCTCAAAGCGCATGAAATGGCGAGTAAAAAGCACTATGAAACTTCTAGGGTAGGGAAAAAAGAGACCCGATTAGATCATTTTATATTATGGTTAATTTAAGAATTCAGCGAAATTCTAACACATTTGTTCAATTTACGTCGCTCCTATTTCAGATAGCGTATTGGGCGAAGCGGCACCTCAAAGCGCATGAAATGGCGAATAAAATGCACTATTAAACTTCTAGGCTAGGGCAATCAGAGACCCGATTAGATCATTTTATATTTTGTTCAATATAAGATTTCAGGGAAATTCTATCACATTTGTTCAATTTACGTCGCTCCTATTTCAGATAGCGTATTGGGCTACGCGGCATCTCAAAGCGCATGACATGGCGAATACAATGCACTATTAAACTTCTAGGCTAGGGCGAGCAGAGACCCGATTAGATCATTTTACATCATGTTTAATAAAAGAATTCAGCGAAATTCTATCACATTTGTTCAATTTACGTCGCTCCTATTTCAGATAGCGTATTGGGCTAAGGGGCATCTCAAAGCGCATGAAATGACGAGTGAAATGCACTATTAGACTTCTATGGTAGGGCGAACAGAGACCCGATTAGATCATTTTACATTAAGGTTAATATAAGAATTCAGGGAAATTCTATCACATTTTTCAATTTACGTCGCTCCTACTTCAGATAGCGTATTGTGCTATGCGGCTTCTCAAAGCGCATGAAATGGCGAGTAAAATACACTATTAAACTTCTAGGGTAGGGCAAACAGAGACCCGATTATATCATTTAATATTATGGTTAATTTAAGAATTCCGCAAAATTCTATCACATTTGCCCAATTTACGTCGCTCCTATTTCAGATAGCGTACTGGGCTAGGCGGCATCTTAAAGCGCGTGGAATGGCGAGTAAAATGCACTATTAAACTTCTATGATAGGGCAATCAGAGACCCGATTAGATCATTTTATATTTTGGTAAATATAAGAATTCAACGAAATTCTATCACATTTGTTCAATTTACGTCGCTCCTATTACAGATAGCTTATTGGGCTTAGCAGCATCTCAAAGCGCATGAAATGACGGGTGAAATGCACTACTAAACTTCTATGATAGGGCAATCAGAGACCCGATTAGATCATTTTATATTTTGTTCAATATAAGATTTCAGGGGAATTCTATCACATTTGTTCAATTTACGTCGCTCCTATTTCAGATAGCGTATTGGGCTACGCGGCATCTCAAAGCGCATGAAATGGCGAATACAATGCACTATTAAACTTCTAGGGTAGGGCAAACATAGTCCCGATTAGATCATTTTATATTATGGTTAATTTAACAATTCAGCGAAATTCTATCACATTTGTTCAACTTACGTCGCTCCTATTTTAGATAGCGTACTGGGATAGGCGGCAGCTTAAAGCGCGTGGAATGGCGAGTAAAATGCACTACCAAACTTCTATGATAGGGCAATCAGAGACCCGATTAGATCATTTTATATTACGGTTAATATACGAATTCAGCAAAATTCTATCACATTTGTTCAATTTACGTCGCTCCTATTTCAGATAGCGTATTGGGCTACGCGGCATCTCAAAGCGCATGAAATGGCGAATAAAATGCACTATTAAACTTCTAGGCTAGGGCAATCAGAGACCCGATTAGATCATTTTATATTTTGTTCAATATAAGATTTCAGGGAAATTCTATCACATTTGTTCAATTTACGTCGCTCCTATTTCAGATAGCGTATTGGGCTAAGCAGCATCTTAAAGCGCGTGGAATGGTGAGTAAAATGCACTATTAAACTTCTAGGCTAGGGCGAACAGAGACCCGATTAGATCATTTTACATTATGGTTAATAAAAGAATTCAGCGAAATTCTACCATATTTGTTCAACTTACGTCGCTCCTATTTCAAATAGCGTATTGGGCTAACCGGCATCTCAAAGCGCATGAAATGACGAGGAAAATGGACTATTAAACTTCTATGATAGGGCAATCAGAGACCAGATTAGATCATTTTATATTTTGTTTAATATAAGATTTCAGGGAAATTCTATCAGATTTGTTCAACTTACGTCGCTCCTATTTCAAATAGTGTATTGGGCTAGGCGGCATCTTAAAGCGCGTGCAATGGCGAGTAAAATGCACTGTTAAACTTCTAGGGTAGGGCAAACAGAGCCCCGATTAGATTATTTTATATTTTGTTTAATATAAGATTTCAGGGAAATCATATCACATTTGTTCAATTTACGTCGCTCCTATTTCAGATAGCGTATTGGGCTAAGCGGCATCTCAAAGCGCTTGACATGGCGAGTAACATGCACTATTAAACTTCTAGGGTAGGGCAAACAGAGACCCGATTAGATCATTTTATATTATGGTTAATTTAAGAATTCAGCGAAATTCTATCACATTTGTTCAATTTACGTCGCTCATATTTCAGATAGCGTATTGGGATAAGCGGCATCTCAAAGCGCATGAAATGACGAGGAAAATGCACTATTAAACAGCTAGCGTAGGGCAAACAGAGACCCGATTAGATCATTTTATATTATGGTTAATTCAAGAATTCAGCAAAATTCTATCACATTTGTTCAATTTACGTCGCTCCTATTTCAGATAACGTGCTGGGCTAGTCGGCATCTTGAAGCGCGTGGAATGGCGAGTAAAATGCACTATTAACCTTCTATGATAGGGCAATCAGAGACCCGATTAGATTATTTTATATTTTGTTTAATATAAGATTTCAGGGAAATCGTATCACATTTGTTCAATTTACGTCGCTCCTATTTCAGATAGCGTATTGGGCTAAGCAGCATCTTAAAGCGCGTGGAATGGTGAGTAAAATGCACTATTAAACTTCTAGGCTAGGGCGAACAGAGACCCGATTAGATCATTTTACATTATGGTTAATAAAAGAATTCAGCGAAATTCTATCACATTTGTTCAATTTACGTCGCTCATATTTCAGATAGCGTATTGGGATAAGCGGCATCTCAAAGCGGAAGAAATGTCGAGTCAAATGCACTATTACACTTCTAGAGCAAGGCAATCACAGACCCGATTAGATCATTTTATATTTTGGTTAATATAAGAATTCAGCGAAATTCTATCACAATTGTTCAATTTACGTCGCTCCTATATCAAATAGCGTATTGGGCTAAGCGGCATCTCAAAGCGCATGAAATGGCTAGTAAAATGCACTATTAAACTTCTAGGCTAGGGCGAACAGAGACCCGATTAGATCATTTTACATTATGGTTAATAAAAGAATTCAGCGAAATTCTACCATATTTGTTCAACTTACGTCGCTCCTATTTCAAATAGCGTATTGGGCTAACCGGCATCTCAAAGCGCATGAAATGACGAGGAAAATGGACTATTAAACTTCTATGATAGGGCAATCAGAGACCAGATTAGATCATTTTATATTTTGTTTAATATAAGATTTCAGGGAAATTCTATCAGATTTGTTCAACTTACGTCGCTCCTATTTCAAATAGTGTATTGGGCTAGGCGGCATCTTAAAGCGCGTGGAATGGCGAGTAAAATGCACTATTAAACTTCTATGATAGGCCAATCAGAGACCCGATTAGATCATTTTTTATTTTGGTTAATATAAGAATTCAGCGAAATTCTATCACATTTGTTCAATTTACGTCGCTCCTATTTCAGATAGCGTATTGGGCTAAGCGGCACCTAAAGTGCATCAAATGACGAATGAAATGCACTATTACACTTCTAGGGTAGGGCGAACAGAGACCCGATTAGATCATTTTATATTAAGGATAATATAAGTATACAGCGTAATTCTATCACATTTGTGCAATTTACGTCGCTCCTATTTCAGATAGCGTATTGGGCTAAGCGGCATCTCAAAGCGCTTGAAATGGCGAGTAACATGCACTATTAAACTTCTAGGGTAGGGCATACACAGACCCGATTAGATCATTTTATATTATGGTTAATTTAAGAATTCAGCGAAATTCTATCACACTTGTTCAATTTACGTCGCTCCTATATCAGATAGCGCATTGGGCTAAGCGGCATCTCAAAGCACATGAAATGGCGAGTAGAATGCACTATTAAACTTCTAGGCTAGGGCGAACAGAGACCCGATTAGATCATTTTACATTATGGTTAATAAAAGAATTCAGCGAAATTCTACCATATTTGTTCAACTTACGTCGCTCCTATTTCAAATAGTGTATTGGGCTAGGCGGCATCTTAAAGTGCGTGGAATGGCGAGGTAAATGCACTATTAAACTTCTATGATCGGCCAATCAGAGACCCGATTAGATCATTTTTTATTTTGGTTAATATAAGAATTCAGCGAAATTCTATCACATTTGTTCAATTTACGTCGCTCATATTTCAGATAGCGTATTGGACTAAGCGGCATGTCAAAGCGCAAGAAATGGCGAGTAAAATGAACTATTACACTTCTAGAGCAAGGCACTCAGAGACCCGATTGGATCATTTTATATTTTGGTTAATATAAGAATTCAGCGAAATTCTATCACAATTGTTCAATTAACGTCGCTCCTATTTCAGATAGCTTATTGGGCTAAGCGGCATCTCAAAGCGCATGAAATGACGAGTGAAATGAACTATTTAGCTTCTAGGGTAGGGCGAACAGGGACCCGATTAGATCATTTTACATTAAGATTAAAATAAGAATTCAGCGAAAGTCTATCACATTTGTTCAATTTACGTCGCTCCTATTTCAGATAGTGTACTGGGCTAGGCGGCATCTTAAAGCGCGTGGAATGGCTAGTAAAATGCACTATTAAACGTCTAGGGTAGGGCAAACAGAGACCCGATTAGATCATTTTATATTTTGGTTAATATAAGAATTCAGCGAAATTCTATCACATTTGTTCAATTTACGTCGCTCCTATTTCAGATAGCGTATTGCGCTAAGCGGAATCTCAAAGCGCATGAAATGTCGAATAAAATGCACTATTAAACTTCGAGGCTAGGGCGAACAGAGAGCTGATTAAATCATTTTACATTACGGATAATAAAAGATTTCAGCGAAATTATATCACATTTGTTCAATTTACATCGCTCCTATTTCAGATAGCGTACTGGGCTAGGCGGCATCTTAAAGCGCGTGGAATGGCGAGTAAAATGCACTATTAAACTTCTATGATAGGGCAATCAGAGACCTGATTAGATCATTTTATATTTTGGTTAATATAAGAATTCAGCGAAATTGTATCACATTTGTTCAATTTACGTCGCTCCTATTTCAGATAGCGTATTGGGCTAAGCGGCATCTTAAAGCGCGTGGAATGGCGAGTAAAATGCACTATTAAACTTATAGGGTAGGGCAAACAGAGACCCGATTACATCATTTTATATTATGGTTAATTTCAGAATGCAGCAAAATTCTATCACATTTGTTCAATTTACGTCGCTCCTATTTCGGATAGCGTATTGGGCTACGCGGCATCTCAAAGCACATGAAATGGCGAATACAATGCACTATTAAACTTCTATGATAGGGCAATCAGAGACCCGATTAGATCATTTTATATTACGGTTAATATAAGAATGCAGCGTAATTCTATCACATTTGTTCAATTTACGTCGCTCCTATTTCAGATAGCGTACTTGGCTGGGCGGCATCTTAAAGCGCGTGGAATGGCGAGTGAAATGCACTATTAAACTTCTATAATAGGGCAATCAGAGACCCGATTAGATCATTTTATATTTTGTTTAATACAAGAATTCAGCTTAATTCTATCACATTGGTCAATTTACGTCGCTCCTATTTCAGATAGCTTATTGGACTAAGCGGCATCTCAAAGCGCATGAAATGGAGAGTAAAATGCACTATTAAACTTCTAGGGTAGGGCAAACAGAGACACGATTAGATCATTTTATATTATGGTTAATTTAAGAATTCATCAAAATTCTATCACATTTGTTCAATTTACGTCGCTCCTATTTCAGATAGCGTATTGGGATAAGCGGCATCTCAAAGCGCATGAAATGGCGTGTAAAATGCACTATTAAACTTCTAGGGTAGGGCAAACAGAGACCCGATCAGATCATTTTAAATTATGGTTAATTTAAGAATTCAGCAAAATTCCATCACATTTGTTCAATTTACGTCGCTCCTATTTCAGATAGCGTACTGGGCTAGGCGGCATCTTAAAGCGCGCGGAATGGCGAGTAAAATGCACTATTAAACTTCTATGAAAGGGCAATCAGAGACCCGATTAGATCATTTTACATTATGGTTAATAAAAGAATTCAGCGAAAATCTATCACATTTGTTCAGCTTACGTCGCTCCTATTTCAGATAGCGTATTGGGCTAAGCGGCATCTCAAAGCCCGTGGAATGGCGAGTGAAATGCACTATTAAACTTCTATGATAGGGCAATCAGAGACCCGATCAGATCATTTTAAATTATGGTTAATTTAAGAATTCAGCAAAATTCCATCACATTTGTTCAATTTACGTCGCTCCTATTTCAGATAGCGTACTGGGCTAGGCGGCATCTTAATGCGCGCGGAATGGCGAGTAAAATGCACTATTAAGCTTCTATGATAGGGCAATCAGAGACCCGATTAGATCATTTTATATTTTGTTTAATATAAGAATTCAGCGAAATCCTATCACATTTGTTCAATTTACGTCGCTCCTATTTCAGATAGCGTATTGGGCCAAGCGGCATCTCAAAGCGCATGAAATGGCGAATTAAATGCACTATTAAACTTCTCGGCTAGGGCGAACAGAGACCCGATTAGAACATTTTATATTATGGTTAATTTATGAATTCAGCAAAATTCTATCACATTTGTTCAATTTACGTCGCTCCTATTTCAGGTAGCGTACTGGGCTAGGCGGCATCTTAAAGCGCGTGGAATGGCGAGTGAAATGCACTATTTAACTTCGCTGATAGGGCCATCAGTGACCCGATTAGATCATTTTATATTTGGGTTAATATAAGAATTCAGCGAAATCCTATCACATTTGTTCAATTTACGTCGCTCCTATTTCAGATTGCGTACTGGGCTAGGCGGCATCTTAAAGCGCGTGGAATGGCGAGTGAAATGCACTATTAAACTTCTAGGGTACGGCAAAGAGAGACCCGATTAGATCATTTTATATTACGGTTAATAAAAGATTTCAGCGTAATTCTATCACATTTGTTCAATTTACGTCGCTCCTATTTCAGATAGCGTATTGGGCTAAGCGGCATCTCGAAGCGCATGGAATGGCGAGTGCAATGCAATATTAAACTTCTAGGGTAGGGCAAACAGAGACCCGATTAGATCATTTTACATTAATGTTAATTTAAGAATTCAGGGAGATTCTATCACATTTGTTCAATTTACGTCGCTCCTATTTCAGATATCGTTTTGGGCTAAGCGGCATCTCAAAGCGCATGGAATGTCCAATAAAATGCACTATTAATCTTCTAGGCTAGGGCAAACAGAGACCGGATTAGATCATTTTACATTAAGGTTAATATAAGAATTCAGGGAAATTCTATCACATTTGTTCAATTTACGTCGCTCCTATTTCAGATAGCGTATTGGGCTAAGCGGCATCTCAAAGCGCATGAAATGGCGAGCAAAATGCACTATTAAACTTCTAGGGTAAAGCAAACAGAGACCTGATTAGATCATTTTATATTACGGTTAATGTAAGAATACAGCGTAATTCTATCACATTTGTTCAACCTACGTCGCTCCTATTTCAGATAGCGTATTGGGCTAAGCGGCATCTCAAAGCGCATGAAATGACGAGTGAAATGCACAATTAAACTTCTAGGGTAGGGCGAACACATACCCGATTAGATCATTTTACATTAAGGTTAATATAAGAATTAAGCGTAATTCAATCACATTTGTTCAATTTACGTCGCTCCTATTTCAGATAGCGTATTGGGCTAAGCGCAATCTCAAAGCGCATGAAATGACGAGTAAAATACACTATTAAACTTCTAGGGTAAAGCAAACAGAGACCTGATTAGATCATTTTATATTACGGTTAATGTAAGAATACAGCGTAATTCTATCACATTTGTTCAACCTACGTCGCTCCTATTTCAGATAGCGTATTGGGCTAAGCGGCATCTCAAAGCGCATGAAATGACGAGTGAAATGCACAATTAAACTTCTAGGGTAGGGCGAACACATACCCGATTAGATCATTTTACATTAAGGTTAATATAAGAATTAAGCGTAATTCAATCACATTTGTTCAATTTACGTCGCTCCTATTTCAGACAGCGTATTGGGCTAAGCGGCATCTCAAAGCGCATGAAATTACGAGTGAAATGCACTATTAAACTTCTAGGGTAGGACAAACAGAGACCCGATTAGATCATTTTATATGATGGTTAATTTAAGAATTCAGCAAAATTCTATCACATTTGTTCAATTTACGTCGCTCCTATTTCAGATAGCGTACTGGGCTAGGCGGCATCTTAAAGCGCGTGGAATGGCGAGTGAAATGCACTATTAAACTTCTAGGCTAGGGCAAACAGAGACCCGATTAGATCATTTTATATTTGGGTTAATATAAGAATTCAGGGAAATTCTATCACATTTGTTCAATTTACAACGCTCCTATTTCAGATAGCGTATTAGGCTAAGCGGCATCTCAATGCGCATGAAATGGCGAGTAAAATGCACTATTAAACCTCTAGGGTAATGCAAAGAGAGACCCGATTAGATCATTTTATATTACGGTTAATATAAGAATGAAGCGTAATTCTATCACATTTGTTCAATTTCCGTCACTCGTATTTCAGATAGCCTACTGGGCTAGCCGGCATCTTAAAGCGCGTGGAATAGCGAGTAATATGCACTATTAGCCTTCTATGATACGGCAATCAGAGACCCGATTAGATCATTTTATATTTTGGTTAATATAAGAATTCAGCGAAATCCTATCACATTTGTTCAATTTACGTCGCTCCTATTTCAGATAGCGTATTGGGCCAAGCGGCATCTCAAAACGCATGAGATGGCGAATAAAATGCACTATTAAACTTATAGGCTAGGGCGAACAGAGACCCCATTAGATCATTTTACATTACGGTTAACAAAAGAATTCAGCGAAATTCTATCACATTTGTTCAATTTACGTCTCTCCTATTTCAGATAGCGTAGTGGGCTAAGCGGAATCTCAAAGCGCATGAAATGACGAGTGAAATGCACTATTAAACTTCTAGGGTAAGGCAAAGAGAGACCCGAGTAGATCATTTTACATTAATGTTAATTTAAGAATTCAGGGAAATTCTATCACATTTGTTCAATTTACGTCACTCCTATTTCAGATAGCCTACTGGGCTAGCCGGCATCTTAAAGCGCGTGGAATAGCGAGTAAAATGCACTATTAGCCTTCTATGATAGGTCAAACAGAGACCCGATTAGATCATTTTACATTAATGTTAATTTAAGAATTCAGGGAAATTCTATCACATTTGTTCAATTTACGTCGCTCCTATTTCAGATAGCGTATTGGGCTAAGCGGCATCTCAAAGCGCATGAAATGGCGAGTCAGATGTACTATTAAACTTCTAGGATAAGGTAAACAGAGAACCGAATGTATCATTTTATATTACGGATAATATAAGAATTCAGCGTAATTCTATCACATTTGTTCAACTTACGCCGCGCCTGCTTGAGATAGCGTACTGGACTAGGCGGCAACTTAAAGCGCGTGGAATGGCGAGTAAAATGCAGTACTAAACTTCTATGATAGGGCAATCGGAGTCCCGATTAGATCATTTTATATTTTGGTTAATATAAGGATTCAGGCAAATTCTAACACATTTGTTCAATTTACGTCGCTCCTATTTCAGATAGCTTATTGGGCTAAGCGGCATCTCAAAGCGCATGAAATGAGGAGTGAAATGCACTATTAAACTTCTAGGGTAGGGCGAACAGAGACCCGATTAGATCATTTTACATTAAGGTTAATATAAGAATTTAGGGAAATGCTATCACATTTGTTCAATTTACGTCTCTCCTATTTCAGATAGCGTATTGGGCTAAGCTGCATCTCAATGCGCTTGAAATGGCGAATAAAATGCACTATTAAACTTCTCGGCTAGGGCGAACAGAGACCCGATTAGATCATTTTATATTTGGTTTAATATAAGAATTCAGGGAAATTCTATCACATTTGTTCAATTTACGTCGCTCCTATTTCAGATAGCGTATTAGGCTAAGCGGCATCTCAATGCGCATGAAATGGCGAGTAAAATGCACTATTAAACTTCTAGGGTAAGGCAAACAGGGACCCGATTACATCATTTTATATTACGGTTAATATAAGAATTCAGCGTAATTCTATCACATTTGTTAAACTTACGTCGCTCCTATTTCAGATAGCGTACTGGGCTAAGCGGCATCTTAAAGCGCATGAAATGATGAGTGAAATGCACGATTAAACTTCTATGATAGGGCAATCAGAGACCCGATTAGATCATTTTATATTTTGGTTAATTTAAGAATTCAACGAAATTCTATCACATTTGTTCAATTTACGTCGCTCCTATTACAGATAGCGTATTGGGCTAAGCGGCATATCAAAGCGCATGAAATGCCGAGTAAAACACACTATTAAACTTCAGGGGTTGGGCAAACAGAGACCCGATTAGATCATTTTATATTTTGTTGAATATAAGATTTCAGGGAAATTCTATCACATTTGTTCAATTTACGTCGCTCATATTTCAGATAGCGTATTGGGCTAAGCGGCATCTGAAAGCGCATGGAATGGCGAGGAAAATGCACTATTAAACTTGTAGGGTAGGGCAAACAGAGACCCGATTAGATTATTTTGTATTATGGTTAATTTATGAATTCAGCGAAATTCTATCACATTTGTTCAATTTACGTCACTCCTATTTCAGATAGCCTACTGGGCTAGCCGGCATCTTAAAGCGCGTGGAATAGCGAGTAAAATGCGCTATTAAACTTCTACGGTAGGGCAAACACAGACCCGATTAGATCATTTTACATTAAGGTTAAT
>CAKAJE020001209.1:0-49897 GCA_916610135.2 Macropis europaea | reverse complement strand
TAAAATGATCTAATCGGGTCTCTGTTCGCCCTACCCTAGAAGTTTGATAGTGCATTTCACTCGTCATTTCATGCGCTTTGAGATGCCGCTTAGCCCAATACGCTATCTGAAATAGGAGCGACGTAAATTGAACAAATGTGATAGAATTTCGCTGAATTCTTATAGTAACCAAAATATAAAATGATTTAATCGGGTCTCTGATAGCCCTATCATAGAAGCTTAATAATGCATTTTGTTCGACATTTCATGCGCTTTGAGATGCCGCTTAGCCCAATACGCTATCTGAAATAGGAGCGACGTAAATTGAACAAATGTGATAGAATTTCCCTGAAATCTTATATTAAACAAAATGTAAAATGATCTTATCGGGTCTCTGATTGCCCTATCATAGAAGTTTAGTAGTGCATTTAACTCGTCCTTCCGCGCGCTTTAAGGTGCCGCCTAGCCCAGTACGCTATCTGAAATAGGAACGACGTAAGTTGAACAAATGTGATAGAATTTCGCTGAATTCTTATATTTACCTTAATGTAAAATGATCTAATCGGGTCTCTGTTTGCCCTACCCTAGAAGTTTAATAGTGCATTATACTCGACATTTCATGCGCTTTGAGATGCCGCTTAGCCCAATACGCTATCTGAAATAGGAGCGACGTAAATTGAACAAATGTGATAGAATTTCGCTGAATTCTTAAATTAACCGTAATATAAAATGATCTAATCGGGTCTCTGTTTGCCTTACCCTAGAAGTTTAATAGTGCATCTTACTCGCCATTTCATGCGCTTTGAGATGCCGCCTAGCCCAGTACGCTATCTGAAATAGGAGCGACGTAAATTGAACAAATGTGATAGAATTTCCCTGAATTCTCATATGAACCTTACTGTAAAATGATCTAATCGGGTCTCTGTTCGCCCTACCACAGAAGTCTAATAGTGCATTTCACTCGACATTTCATGCGCTTTGAGATGCCGTTTAGCCCAATACGCTATCTGAAATAGGAGCGACGTAAATTGAACAAATCTGATAGAATTTCCCTGAAATCTTATATTAAACAAAATATAAAATGATCTTATCGGGTCTCTGATTGCCCTATCATAGAAGTTTAGTAATGCATTTAACTCGTCCTTCCGCGCGCTTTAAGGTGCCGCCTAGCCCAGTACGCTATCAGAAATAGGAACGACGTAAGTTGAACAAATGTGATAGAATTTCGCTTAATTCTTATATTTACCTTAATGTAAAATGATCTAATCGGGTCTCTGTTTGCCCTACCCTAGAAGTTTAATAGTGCATTTTACTCGACATTTCATGCGCTTTGAGATGCCGCTTAGCCCAATACGCTATCTGAAATAGGAGCGACGTAAATTGAACAAATCTGATAGAATTTCGCTGAATTCTTATATTAACCAAAATATAAAATGATCTAATCGGGTCTCTGAAAGCCCTATCATAGAAGCTTAATAGTGCATTTTACTCGCCATTTCATGCACTTTGAGATGCCGCTTAGCCCAATACGCTATCTGTAATAGGAGCGACGTAAATTGAACAAATGTGATAGAATTTCGCTGAATTCTTAAATTAACCATAATATAAAACGATCTAATCGGGTCTCTGTTTGACCTACCGTAGAAGTTTAATAGTGCATTTCACTCGTCATTTCATGCGCTTTGAGATGCCGCTTAGCCCAATACGCTGTCTGAAATAGGAGCCACGTAAATTGAACAAATGTGATAGAATTTCGCTGAATTCTTATATTAACCAAAATATAAAATGATCTAATCGGGTCTCTGATTGCCCTATCATAGAAGTTTAATAGTGCATTTCTCTCGTCATTTCATGCGCTTTGTGATGCCGCTCAGCCCAATAAGCTATCTGAAATAGGAGCGACGTAAATAGAACAAATGTGATAGAATTTCGCTGAATTCTTATATTAACAGAAATATAACATGATCTAATCGGGTCTCTGATTGCCCTATCATAGAAGTTTAATAGTGCATTTAACTCGCCATTCCACGCGCTTTAAGATGCCGCCTCGCCCAGTACGCTACCTGAAATAGGAGCGACGTAAATTGAACAAATGCGATAGAATTTACCTGAAATCTTATATTAAACAAAATATAAAATGATTTAATCGGTTCTCTGATTGCCCTATCATAGAAGTTTAGTAGTGCATTTAACTCGCCATACCACGCGCTTTAAGATGCCGCCTAGCCCAATACGCTATCTGAAATAGGAGCGACGTAAATTGAACAAATGTGATAGAATTTCGCTGAATTCTTATATTAACCTTAATGTAAAATGATCTAATCGGGTCTCTGTGCGCCCTACCCTAGATGTTTGCTAGTTCATTTTACTCGGCATTTCATGCGCTTTGAGATGCCGCTTACCCCAATACGCTATCTGAAATAGGAGCGACGTAAATTGAACAAATGTGATAGAATTACGCTGAATTCTTATATTAACCGCAATATAAAATGATCTAATCGGGTCTCTGTTTGCCTTGCCCTAGATGTTTAATAGTGCATTTTACTCGCCATTTCATGCGCTTTGAGATGCCGCTTAGCCCAATACGCTATCTGAAATAGGAGCCACGTAAATTGAACAAAAGTGATAGAATTTCCCTGAAATCTGATATTAAACGAAATATAAAATGATCTTATCGGGACTCTGATTGCCCTATCATAGAAGTTTAGTAGTGCATTTTACTCGCTCTTCCGCGCGCTTTAAGATGCCGCCTAGCCCAGTACGCTATCTTAAATAGGAGCGGCGTAAGTTGAACAAATGTGATAGAATTACGCTGAATTCTTATATTAACCTTAATGTAAAATGATCTAATCGGGTCTCTGTTTGCCCTACCCTAGAAGTTTAATAGTGCATTTTACTCGACCTTTCATGCGCTTTGAGATGCCGCTTAGCCCAATACGCTGTCTGAAATAGGACCGACGTAAATTGAACAAATGTGATAGAATTACGCTGAATTCTTATATTAACCGTAATATAAAATGATCTAATCGGGTCTCTGTTCGCCCTACCCTAGAAGTTTGATAGTGCATTTCACTCGTCATTTCATGCGCTTTGAGATGCCGCTTAGCCCAATAAGCTATCTGAAATAGGAGCGACGTAAATTGAACAAATGTGATAGAATTTCGCTGAATTCTTATAATAACCAAAATATAAAATGATCTAATCGGGTCTCTGATAGCCCTATCATAGAAGCTTCATAATGCATTTTGTTCGACATTTCATGCGCTTTGAGATGCCGCTTAGCCCAATACGCTATCTGAAATAGGAGCGACGTAAATTGAACAAATCTGATAGAATTTCCCTGAAATCTTATATTAAACAAAATATAAAATGATCTTATCGGGTTTCTGATTGCCCTATCATAGAAGTTTAGTAGTGCATTTTACTCGTCCTTCCGCGCGCTTTAAGATGCCGCCTAGCCCAGTACGCTATCTGAAATAGGGGCGACGTAAATTGACCAAATGTGATAGAATTTCGCTGAATTCTTATATTATCCTTAATGTAAAATGATCTAATCGGGTCTCTGTTTGCCCTACCCTAGAAGTTTAATAGTGCATTTTACTCGACATTTCATGCGCTTTGAGATGCCGCTTAGCCCAATACGCTATCTGAAATAGGAGCGACGTAAATTGAACAAATGTGATAGAATTTCGCTGAATTCTTAAATTAACCGTAATATAAAATGATCTAATCGGGTCTCTGTTTGCCTTACCCTAGAAGTTTAATAGTGCATCTTACTCGCCATTTCATGCGCTTTGAGATGCCGCCTAGCCCAGTACGCTATCTGAAATAGGAGCGACGTAAATTGAACAAATGTGATAGAATTTCCCTGAATTCTCATATGAACCTTACTGCAAAATGATCTAATCGGATCTCTGTTCGCCCTACCACAGAAGTCTAATAGTGCATTTCACTCGACATTTCATGCGCTTTGAGATGCCGTTTATCCCAATACGCTATCTGAAATAGGAGCGACGTATATTGAACAAATCTGATAGAATTTCCCTGAAATCTTATATTAAACAAAATATAAAATGATCTTATCGGGTCTCTGATTGCCCTATCATAGAAGTTTAGTAGTGCATTTAACTCGTCCTTCCGCGCGCTTTAAGGTGCCGCCTAGCCCAGTACGCTATCTGAAATAGGAACGACGTAAGTTGAACAAATGTGATAGAATTTCGCTTAATTCTGATATTTACCTTAATGTAAAATGATCTAATCGGGTCTCTGTTTGCCCTACCCTAGAAGTTTAATAGTGCATTTTACTCGACATTTCATGCGCTTTGAGATGCCGCTTAGCCCAATACGCTATCTGAAATAGGAGCGACGTAAATTTAACAAATCTGATAGAATTTCGCTGAATTCTTATATTAACCAAAATATAAAATGATCTAATCGGGTCTCTGAAAGCCCTATCATAGAAGCTTAATAGTGCATTTTACTCGCCATTTCATGCACTTTGAGATGCCGCTTAGCCCAATACGCTATCTGTAATAGGAGCGACGTAAATTGAACAAATGTGATAGAATTTCGCTGAATTCTTAAATTAACCATAATATAAAATGATCCAATCGGGTCTCTGTTTGACCTACCGTAGAAGTTTAATAGTGCATTTCACTCGTCATTTCATGCGCTTTGAGATGCCGCTGAGCCCAATACGCTGTCTGAAATAGGAGCCACGTAAATTGAACAAATGTGATAGAATTTCGCTGAATTCTTATATTAACCAAAATATAAAATGATCTAATCGGGTCTCTGATTGCCCTATCATAGAAGTTTAATAGTGCATTTCACTCGTCATTTCATGCGCTTTGTGATGCCGCTCAGCCCAATAAGCTATCTGAAATAGGAGCGACGTAAATAGAACAAATGTGATAGAATTTCGCTGAATTCTTATATTAACCAAAATATAAAATGATCTAATCGGGTCTCTGTTTGCCCTACCCTAGAAGTTTAATAGTGCATTCTACTCGACATTTCATGCGCTTTGAGATGCCGCTCAGCCCAATACGCTGTCTGAAATAGGAGCGACGTAAATTGAACAAATGTGATACAATTTCGCTGAATTCTTATATTAACAAAAATATAAAATGATCTAATCCGCACTCAGATTGCCCTACCATAGAAGTTTAATAGTGCATTTCACTCGCCATTTCATGCGCTTTGAGATGCCGCTTAGCCCAATACGCTATCAGAAATAGCAGTGACGTAAATTGAACAAATGTGATAGAATTACGCTGAATTCTTATATTAACCGTAATATAAAATGATCTAATCGGGTCTCTGTTCGCCCTACCCTAGAAGTTTGATAGTGCATTTCACTCGTCATTTCATGCGCTTTGAGATGCCGCTTAGCCCAATACGCTATCTGAAATAGGAGCGACGTAAATTGAACAAATGTGATAGAATTTCGCTGAATTCTTATAATAACCAAAATATAAAATGATTTAATCGGGTCTCTGATAGCCCTATCATAGAAGCTTAATAATGCATTTTGTTCGACATTTCATGCGCTTTGAGATGCCGCTTAGCCCAATACGCTATCTGAAATAGGAGCGACGTAAATTGAACAAATCTGATAGAATTTCCCTGAAATCTTATATTAAACAAAATGTAAAATGATCTTATCGGGTCTCTGATTGCCCTATCATAGAAGTTTAGTAGTGCATTTAACTCGTCCTTCCGCGCGCTTTAAGGTGCCGCCTAGCCCAGTACGCTATCTGAAATAGGAACGACGTAAGTTGAACAAATGTGATAGAATTTCGCTGAATTCTTATATTTACCTTAATGTAAAATGATCTAATCGGGTCTCTGTTTGCCCTACCCTAGAAGTTTAATAGTGCATTTTACTCGACATTTCATGCGCTTTGAGATGCCGCTTAGCCCAATGCGCTATCTGAAATAGGAGCGACGTAAATTGAACAAATGTGATAGAATTTCGCTGAATTCTTAAATTAACCGTAATATAAAATGATCTAATCGGGTCTCTGTTTGCCTTACCCTAGAAGTTTAATAGTGCATCTTACTCGCCATTTCATGCGCTTTGAGATGCCGCCTAGCCCAGTACGCTATCTGAAATAGGAGCGACGTAAATTGAACAAATGTGATAGAATTTCCCTGAATTCTCATATGAACCTTACTGTAAAATGATCTAATCGGGTCTCTGTTCGCCCTACCACAGAAGTCTAATAGTGCATTTCACTCGACATTTCATGCGCTTTGAGATGCCGTTTAGCCCAATACGCTATCTGAAATAGGAGCGACGTATATTGAACAAATCTGATAGAATTTCCCTGAAATCTTATATTAAACAAAATATAAAATGATCTTATCGGGTCTCTGATTGCCCTATCATAGAAGTTTAGTAGTGCATTTAACTCGTCCTTCCGCGCGCTTTAAGGTGCCGCCTAGCCCAGTACGCTATCTGAAATAGGAACGACGTAAGTTGAACAAATGTGATAGAATTTCGCTTAATTCTTATATTTACCTTAATGTAAAATGATCTAATCGGGTCTCTGTTTGCCCTACCCTAGAAGTTTAATAGTGCATTTTACTCGACATTTCATGCGCTTTGAGATGCCGCTTAGCCCAATACGCTATCTGAAATAGGAGCGACGTAAATTTAACAAATCTGATAGAATTTCGCTGAATTCTTATATTAACCAAAATATAAAATGATCTAATCGGGTCTCTGAAAGCCCTATCATAGAAGCTTAATAGTGCATTTTACTCGCCATTTCATGCACTTTGAGATGCCGCTTAGCCCAATACGCTATCTGTAATAGGAGCGACGTAAATTGAACAAATGTGATAGAATTTCGCTGAATTCTTAAATTAACCATAATATAAAATGATCCAATCGGGTCTCTGTTTGACCTACCGTAGAAGTTTAATAGTGCATTTCACTCGTCATTTCATGCGCTTTGAGATGCCGCTGAGCCCAATACGCTGTCTGAAATAGGAGCCACGTAAATTGAACAAATGTGATAGAATTTCGCTGAATTCTTATATTAACCAAAATATAAAATGATCTAATCGGGTCTCTGATTGCCCTATCATAGAAGTTTAATAGTGCATTTCACTCGTCATTTCATGCGCTTTGTGATGCCGCTCAGCCCAATAAGCTATCTGAAATAGGAGCGACGTAAATAGAACAAATGTGATAGAATTTCGCTGAATTCTTATATTAACAGAAATATAACATGATCTAATCGGGTCTCTGATTGCCCTATCATAGAAGTTTAATAGTGCATTTAACTCGCCATTCCACGCGCTTTAAGATGCCGCCTCGCCCAGTACGCTACCTGAAATAGGAGCGACGTAAATTGAACAAATGCGATAGAATTTACCTGAAATCTTATATGAAACAAAATATAAAATGATTTAATCGGTTGTCTGATTGCCCTATCATAGAAGTTTAGTAGTGCATTTAACTCGCCATTCCACGCGCTTTAAGATGCCGCCTAGCCCAATACGCTATCTGAAATAGGAGCGACGTAAATTGAACAAATGTGATAGAATTTCGCTGAATTCTTATATTAACCTTAATGTAAAATGATCTAATCGGGTCTCTTTGCGCCCTACCCTAGCTGTTTGCTAGTTCATTTTACTCGGCATTTCATGCGCTTTGAGATGCCGCTTACCCCAATACGCTATCTGAAATAATAACAAATGTGATAGAATTTCCCTGAATTCTCATATTAACCTTACTGTAAAATGATCTAATCGGGTCTCTGTTCGCCCTACCATAGAAGTCTAATAGTGCATTTCACTCGACATTTCATGCGCTTTGAGATGCCGCTTAGCCCAACACGCTATCTGAAATAGCAGTGACGTAAATTGAACAAATGTGATAGAATTACGCTGAATTCTTATATTAACCGCAATATAAAATGATCTAATCGGGTCTCTGTTTGCCTTGCCCTAGATGTTTAATAGTGCATTTTACTCGCCATTTCATGCGCTTTGAGATGCCGCTTAGCCCAATACGCTATCTGAAATAGGAGCCACGTAAATTGAACAAAAGTGATAGAATTTCCCTGAAATCTGATATTAAACGAAATATAAAATGATCTTATCGGGACTCTGATTGCCCTATCATAGAAGTTTAGTACTGCACTTTACTCGCTCTTCCGCGCGTTTTAAGATGCCGCCTAGCCCAGTACGCTATCTTAAATAGGAGCGGCGTAAGTTGAACAAATGTGATAGAATTACGCTGAATTCTTATATTAACCTTAATGTAAAATGATCTAATCGGGTCTCTGTTCGCCCTACCCTAGAAGTTTAATAGTGCATCTTACTCGCCATTTCATGCGCTTTGAGATGCCGCTTAGCCCAATACGCTATCTGAAATAGGAGCGACGTAAATTGAACAAATGTGATAGAATTACGCTGAATTCTTATATTAACCTTAATATAAAATGATCTAATCGGGTCTCTGTTTGCCTTACCCTAGAAGTTTAATAGTGCATCTTACTCGCCATTTCATGCGCTTTGAGATGCCGCCTAGCCCAGTACGCTATCTGAAATAGGAGCGACGTAAATTGAACAAATGTGATAGAATTTTGCTGACTTCTTAAATTAACCATAATATAAAATGATCTAATCGGGTCTCTGTTTGCCCAACACTAGAAGTTTAATAGTGCATTTAACTCGCCATTCCACGCGCTTTAAGATGCCGCCTAGTCGAATACGCTATCTGAAATAGGAGCCACGTAAATTGAACAAATGTGATAGAATTTCCCTGAAATCTGATATTAAACGAAACATAAAATGATCTTATCGGGACTCTGATTGCCCTATCATAGAAGTTTAGTAGTGCATTTTACTCGCTCTTCCGCGCGCTTTAAGATGCCGCCTAGCCCAGTACGCTATCTGAAATAGGAGCGGCGTAAGTTGAACAAATGTGATAGAATTACGCTGAATTCTTATATTAACCTTAATGTAAAATGATCTAATCGAGTCTCTGTTCGCCCTACCCTAGAAGTTTGATAGTGCATTTCACTCGTCATTTCATGCGCTTTGAGATGCCGCTTAGCCCAATACGCTGTCTGAAATAGGAGCGACGTAAATTGAACAAATGTGATAGAATTTCACTGAATTCTTATATTAACCAAAATATAAAATGATCTAATCGGGTCTCTGTTTGCCCTACCCTAGAAGTTTAATAGTGCATTCTACTCGACATTTCATGCGCTTTGAGATGCCGCTCAGCCCAATACGCTGTCCGAAATAGGAGCGACGTAAATTGAACAAATGTGATACAATTTCGCTGAATTCTTATATTAACAAAAATATAAAATGATCTAATCCGCACTCTGATTGCCCTACCATAGAAGTTTAATAGTGCATTTCACTCGCCATTTCATGCGCTTTGAGATGCCGCTTAGCCCAATACGCTATCAGAAATAGCAGTGACGTAAATTGAACAAATGTGATAGAATTACGCTGAATTCTTATATTAACCGTAATATAAAATGATCTAATCGGGTCTCTGTTCGCCCTACCCTAGAAGTTTGATAGTGCATTTCACTCGTCATTTCATGCGCTTTGAGATGCCGCTTAGCCCAATAAGCTATCTGAAATAGGAGCGACGTAAATTGAACAAATGTGATAGAATTTCGCTGAATTCTTATAATAACCAAAATATAAAATGATTTAATCGGGTCTCTGATAGCCCTATCATAGAAGCTTAATAATGCATTTTGTTCGACATTTCATGCGCTTTGAGATGCCGCTTAGCCCAATACGCTATCTGAAATAGGAGCGACGTAAATTGAACAAATCTGATAGAATTTCCCTGAAATCTTATATTAAACAAAATGTAAAATGATCTTATCGGGTCTCTGATTGCCCTATCATAGAAGTTTAGTAGTGCATTTAACTCGTCCTTCCGCGCGCTTTAAGGTGCCGCCTAGCCCAGTACGCTATCTGAAATAGGAACGACGTAAGTTGAACAAATGTGATAGAATTTCGCTGAATTCTTATATTAACCTTAATGTAAAATGATCTAATCGGGTCTCTGTTTGCCCTACCCTAGAAGTTTAATAGTGCATTATACTCGACATTTCATGCGCTTTGAGATGCCGCTTAGCCCAATACGCTATCTGAAATAGGAGCGACGTAAATTGAACAAATGTGATAGAATTTCGCTGAATTCTTAAATTAACCGTAATATAAAATGATCTAATCGGGTCTCTGTTTGCCTTACCCTAGAAGTTTAATAGTGCATCTTACTCGCCATTTCATGCGCTTTGAGATGCCGCCTAGCCCAGTACGCTATCTGAAATAGGAGCGACGTAAATTGAACAAATGTGATAGAATTGCCCTGAATTCTCATATGAACCTTACTGTAAAATGATCTAATCGGGTCTCTGTTCGCCCTACCACAGAAGTCTAATAGTGCATTTCACTCGACATTTCATGCGCTTTGAGATGCCGTTTAGCCCAATACGCTATCTGAAATAGGAGCGACGTAAATTGAACAAATCTGATAGAATTTCCCTGAAATCTTATATTAAACAAAATATAAAATGATCTTATCGGGTCTCTGATTGCCCTATCATAGAAGTTTAGTAGTGCATTTAACTCGTCCTTCCGCGCGCTTTAAGGTGCCGCCTAGCCCAGTACGCTATCTGAAATAGGAACGACGTAAGTTGAACAAATGTGATAGAATTTCGCTTAATTCTTATATTTACCTTAATGTAAAATGATCTAATCGGGTCTCTGTTTGCCCTACCCTAGAAGTTTAATAGTGCATTTTACTCGACATTTCATGCGCTTTGAGATGCCGCTTAGCCCAATACGCTATCTGAAATAGGAGCGACGTAAATTGAACAAATCTGATAGAATTTCGCTGAATTCTTAAATTAACCATAATATAAAATGATCTAATCGGGTCTCTGTTTGACCTACCGTAGAAGTTTAATAGTGCATTTCACTCGTCATTTCATGCGCTTTGAGATGCCGCTTAGCCCAATACGCTATCTGTAATAGGAGCGACGTAAATTGAACAAATGTGATAGAATTTCGCTGAATTCTTAAATTAACCAAAATATAAAATGATCTAATCGGGTCTCTGAAAGCCCTATCATAGAAGTTTAATAGTGCATTTCACTCGTCATTTCATGCGCTTTGAGATGCCGCTTAGCCCAATACGCTGTCTGAAATAGGAGCCACGTAAATTGAACAAATGTGATAGAATTTCGCTGAATTCTTATATTAACCAAAATATAAAATGATCTAATCGGGTCTCTGATTGCCCTATCATAGAAGTTTAATAGTGCATTTCACTCGTCATTTCATGCGCTTTGTGATGCCGCTCAGCCCAATAAGCTATCTGAAATAGGAGCGACGTAAATAGAACAAATGTGATAGAATTTCGCTGAATTCTTATATTAACAGAAATATAACATGATCTAATCGGGTCTCTGATTGCCCTATCATAGAAGTTTAATAGTGCATTTAACTCGCCATTCCACGCGCTTTAAGATGCCGCCTAGCCCAGTACGCTACCTGAAATAGGAGCGACGTAAATTGAACAAATGCGATAGAATTTCCCTGAAATCTTATATTAAACAAAATATAAAATGATTTAATCGGTTCTCTGATTGCCCTATCATAGAAGTTTAGTAGTGCATTTAACTCGCCATACCACGCGCTTTAAGATGCCGCCTAGCCCAATACGCTATCTGAAATAGGAGCGACGTAAATTGAACAAATGTGATAGAATTTCGCTGAATTCTTATATTAACCTTAATGTAAAATGATCTAATCGGGTCTCTGTGCGCCCTACCCTAGATGTTTGCTAGTTCATTTTACTCGGCATTTCATGCGCTTTGAGATGCCGCTTACCCCAATACGCTATCTGAAATAATAACAAATGTGATAGAATTTCCCTGAATTCTCATATTAACCTTACTGTAAAATGATCTAATCGGGTCTCTGTTCGCCCTACCATAGAAGTCTAATAGTGCATTTCACTCGACATTTCATGCGCTTTGAGATGCCGCTTAGCCCAACACGCTATCTGAAATAGCAGTGACGTAAATTGAACAAATGTGATAGAATTACGCTGAATTCTTATATTAACCGCAATATAAAATGATCTAATCGGGTCTCTGTTTGCCTTGCCCTAGATGTTTAATAGTGCATTTTACTCGCCATTTCATGCGCTTTGAGATGCCGCTTAGCCCAATACGCTATCTGAAATAGGAGCCACGTAAATTGAACAAAAGTGATAGAATTTCCCTGAAATCTGATATTAAACGAAATATAAAATGATCTTATCGGGACTCTGATTGCCCTATCATAGAAGTTTAGTAGTGCATTTTACTCGCTCTTCCGCGCGCTTTAAGATGCCGCCTAGCCCAGTACGCTATCTTAAATAGGAGCGGCGTAAGTTGAACAAATGTGATAGAATTACGCTGAATTCTTATATTAACCTTAATGTAAAATGATCTAATCGGGTCTCTGTTTGCCCTACCCTAGAAGTTTAATAGTGCATTTTACTCGACCTTTCATGCGCTTTGAGATGCCGCTTAGCCCAATACGCTATCTGAAATAGGAGCGACGTAAATTGAACAAATGTGATAGAATTACGCTGAATTCTTATATTAACCGTAATATAAAATGATCTAATCGGGTCTCTGTTCGCCCTACCCTAGAAGTTTGATAGTGCATTTCACTCGTCATTTCATGCGCTTTGAGATGCCGCTTAGCCCAATAAGCTATCTGAAATAGGAGCGACGTAAATTGAACAAATGTGATAGAATTTCGCTGAATTCTTATAATAACCAAAATATAAAATGATCTAATCGGGTCTCTGATAGCCCTATCATAGAAGCTTCATAATGCATTTTGTTCGACATTTCATGCGCTTTGAGATGCCGCTTAGCCCAATACGCTATCTGAAATAGGAGCGACGTAAATTGAACAAATGTGATAGAATTACGCTGAATTCTTATATTAACCGCAATATAAAATGATCTAATCGGGTCTCTGTTTGCCTTGCCCTAGATGTTTAATAGTGCATTTTACTCGCCATTTCATGCGCTTTGAGATGCCGCTTAGCCCAATACGCTATCTGAAATAGGAGCCACGTAAATTGAACAAAAGTGATAGAATTTCCCTGAAATCTGATATTAAACGAAATATAAAATGATCTTATCGGGACTCTGATTGCCCTATCATTGAAGTTTAGTAGTGCATTTTACTCGCTCTTCCGCGCGCTTTAAGATGCCGCCTAGCCCAGTACGCTATCTTAAATAGGAGCGGCGTAAGTTGAACAAATGTGATAGAATTACGCTGAATTCTTATATTAACCTTAATGTAAAATGATCTAATCGGGTCTCTGTTTGCCCTACCCTAGAAGTTTAATAGTGCATTTTACTCGACCTTTCATGCGCTTTGAGATGCCGCTTAGCCCAATACGCTGTCTGAAATAGGACCGACGTAAATTGAACAAATGTGATAGAATTACGCTGAATTCTTATATTAACCGTAATATAAAATGATCTAATCGGGTCTCTGTTCGCCCTACCCTAGAAGTTTGATAGTGCATTTCACTCGTCATTTCATGCGCTTTGAGATGCCGCTTAGCCCAATAAGCTATCTGAAATAGGAGCGACGTAAATTGAACAAATGTGATAGAATTTCGCTGAATTCTTATAATAACCAAAATATAAAATGATCTAATCGGGTCTCTGATAGCCCTATCATAGAAGCTTCATAATGCATTTTGTTCGACATTTCATGCGCTTTGAGATGCCGCTTAGCCCAATACGCTATCTGAAATAGGAGCGACGTAAATTGAACAAATCTGATAGAATTTCCCTGAAATCTTATATTAAACAAAATATAAAATGATCTTATCGGGTTTCTGATTGCCCTATCATAGAAGTTTAGTAGTGCATTTTACTCGTCCTTCCGCGCGCTTTAAGATGCCGCCTAGCCCAGTACGCTATCTGAAATAGGGGCGACGTAAATTGACCAAATGTGATAGAATTTCGCTGAATTCTTATATTAATCTTAATGTAAAATGATATAATCGGGTCTCTGTTCGCCCTACCCTAGAAGTTTGATAGTGCATTTCACTCGCCATTTCATGCGCTTTGAGATGCCGCTTAGCCCAATACGCTATCTGAAATAGCAGTGACGTAAATTGAACAAATGTGATAGAATTACGCTGAATTCTTATATTATCCTTAATGTAAAATGATCTAATCGGGTCTCTGTTTGCCCTACCCTAGAAGTTTAATAGTGCATTTTACTCGACATTTCATACGATTTGAGATGCCGCTTAGCCCAATACGCTATCTGAAATAGGAGCGACGTAAATTGCACAAATCTGATAGAATTTCCCTGAAATCTTATGTTAAACAAAATATAAAATGATCTTATCGGGTCTCTGATTGCCCTATCATAGAAGTTTAGTAGTGCATTTTACTCGTCCTTCCGCGCGCTTTAAGATGCCGCCTAGCCCAGTACGCTATCTGAAATAGGAACGACGTAAATTGAACAAATGTGATAGAATTTTGCTGACTTCTTAAATTAACCATAATATAAAATGATCTAATCGGGTCTCTGTTTGCCCTACCCTAGAAGTTTAATAGTGCATTTAACTCGCCATTCCACGCGCTTTGAGATGCCGCCTAGCCCAATACGCTATCTGAAATAGGAGCCACGTAAATTGAACAAATGTGATAGAATTTCGCTGAATTCTTATATTAACCAAAATATAAAATGATCTAATCGGGTCTCTGATAGCCCTATCATAGAAGCTTAATAGTGCATTTTACTCGCCATTTCATGCACTTTGAGATGCCGCTTAGCCCAATACGCTATCTGTAATAGGAGCGACGTAAATTGAACAAATGTGATAGAATTTCGCTGAATTCTTAAATTAACCATAATATAAAATGATCCAATCGGGTCTCTGTTTGACCTACCGTAGAAGTTTAATAGTGCATTTCACTCGTCATTTCATGCGCTTTGAGATGCCGCTGAGCCCAATACGCTGTCTGAAATAGGAGCCACGTAAATTGAACAAATGTGATAGAATTTCGCTGAATTCTTATATTAACCAAAATATAAAATGATCTAATCGGGTCTCTGATTGCCCTATCATAGAAGTTTAATAGTGCATTTCACTCGTCATTTCATGCGCTTTGTGATGCCGCTCAGCCCAATAAGCTATCTGAAATAGGAGCGACGTAAATAGAACAAATGTGATAGAATTTCGCTGAATTCTTATATTAACAGAAATATAACATGATCTAATCGGGTCTCTGATTGCCCTATCATAGAAGTTTAATAGTGCATTTAACTCGCCATTCCACGCGCTTTAAGATGCCGCCTCGCCCAGTACGCTACCTGAAATAGGAGCGACGTAAATTGAACAAATGCGATAGAATTTCGCTGAATTCTTATATTAACCTTAATGTAAAATGATCTAATCGGGTCTCTTTGCGCCCTACCCTAGATGTTTGCTAGTTCATTTTACTCGGCATTTCATGCGCTTTGAGATGCCGCTTACCCCAATACGCTATCTGAAATAATAACAAATGTGATAGAATTTCCCTGAATTCTCATATTAACCTTACTGTAAAATGATCTAATCGGGTCTCTGTTCGCCCTACCATAGAAGTCTAATAGTGCATTTCACTCGACATTTCATGCGCTTTGAGATGCCGCTTAGCCCAACACGCTATCTGAAATAGCAGTGACGTAAATTGAACAAATGTGATAGAATTACGCTGAATTCTTATATTAACCGCAATATAAAATGATCTAATCGGGTCTCTGTTTGCCTTGCCCTAGATGTTTAATAGTGCATTTTACTCGCCATTTCATGCGCTTTGAGATGCCGCTTAGCCCAATACGCTATCTGAAATAGGAGCCACGTAAATTGAACAAAAGTGATAGAATTTCCCTGAAATCTGATATTAAACGAAATATAAAATGATCTTATCGGGACTCTGATTGCCCTATCATAGAAGTTTAGTACTGCACTTTACTCGCTCTTCCGCGCGTTTTAAGATGCCGCCTAGCCCAGTACGCTATCTTAAATAGGAGCGGCGTAAGTTGAAGAAATGTGATAGAATTACGCTGAATTCTTATATTAACCTTAATGTAAAATGATCTAATCGGGTCTCTGTTCGCCCTACCCTAGAAGTTTAATAGTGCATCTTACTCGCCATTTCATGCGCTTTGAGATGCCGCTTAGCCCAATACGCTATCTGAAATAGGAGCGACGTAAATTGAACAAATGTGATAGAATTACGCTGAATTCTTATATTAACCTTAATATAAAATGATCTAATCGGGTCTCTGTTTGCCTTACCCTAGAAGTTTAATAGTGCATCTTACTCGCCATTTCATGCGCTTTGAGATGCCGCCTAGCCCAGTACGCTATCTGAAATAGGAGCGACGTAAATTGAACAAATGTGATAGAATTTTGCTGACTTCTTAAATTAACCATAATATAAAATGATCTAATCGGGTCTCTGTTTGCCCAACACTAGAAGTTTAATAGTGCATTTAACTCGCCATTCCACGCGCTTTAAGATGCCGCCTAGTCGAATACGCTATCTGAAATAGGAGCCACGTAAATTGAACAAATGTGATAGAATTTCCCTGAAATCTGATATTAAACGAAATATAAAATGATCTTATCGGGACTCTGATTGCCCTATCATAGAAGTTTAGTAGTGCATTTTACTCGCTCTTCCGCGCGCTTTAAGATGCCGCCTAGCCCAGTACGCTATCTGAAATAGGAGCGGCGTAAGTTGAACAAATGTGATAGAATTACGCTGAATTCTTATATTAACCTTAATGTAAAATGATCTAATCGAGTCTCTGTTCGCCCTACCCTAGAAGTTTGATAGTGCATTTCACTCGTCATTTCATGCGCTTTGAGATGCCGCTTAGCCCAATACGCTGTCTGAAATAGGAGCGACGTAAATTGAACAAATGTGATAGAATTTCACTGAATTCTTATATTAACCAAAATATAAAATGATCTAATCGGGTCTCTGTTTGCCCTACCCTAGAAGTTTAATAGTGCATTCTACTCGACATTTCATGCGCTTTGAGATGCCGCTCAGCCCAATACGCTGTCCGAAATAGGAGCGACGTAAATTGAACAAATGTGATACAATTTCGCTGAATTCTTATATTAACAAAAATATAAAATGATCTAATCCGCACTCTGATTGCCCTACCATAGAAGTTTAATAGTGCATTTCACTCGCCATTTCATGCGCTTTGAGATGCCGCTTAGCCCAATACGCTATCAGAAATAGCAGTGACGTAAATTGAACAAATGTGATAGAATTACGCTGAATTCTTATATTAACCGTAATATAAAATGATCTAATCGGGTCTCTGTTCGCCCTACCCTAGAAGTTTGATAGTGCATTTCACTCGTCATTTCATGCGCTTTGAGATGCCGCTTAGCCCAATAAGCTATCTGAAATAGGAGCGACGTAAATTGAACAAATGTGATAGAATTTCGCTGAATTCTTATAATAACCAAAATATAAAATGATTTAATCGGGTCTCTGATAGCCCTATCATAGAAGCTTAATAATGCATTTTGTTCGACATTTCATGCGCTTTGAGATGCCGCTTAGCCCAATACGCTATCTGAAATAGGAGCGACGTAAATTGAACAAATCTGATAGAATTTCCCTGAAATCTTATATTAAACAAAATGTAAAATGATCTTATCGGGTCTCTGATTGCCCTATCATAGAAGTTTAGTAGTGCATTTAACTCGTCCTTCCGCGCGCTTTAAGGTGCCGCCTAGCCCAGTACGCTATCTGAAATAGGAACGACGTAAGTTGAACAAATGTGATAGAATTTCGCTGAATTCTTATATTTACCTTAATGTAAAATGATCTAATCGGGTCTCTGTTTGCCCTACCCTAGAAGTTTAATAGTGCATTATACTCGACATTTCATGCGCTTTGAGATGCCGCTTAGCCCAATACGCTATCTGAAATAGGAGCGACGTAAATTGAACAAATGTGATAGAATTTCGCTGAATTCTTAAATTAACCGTAATATAAAATGATCTAATCGGGTCTCTGTTTGCCTTACCCTAGAAGTTTAATAGTGCATCTTACTCGCCATTTCATGCGCTTTGAGATGCCGCCTAGCCCAGTACGCTATCTGAAATAGGAGCGACGTAAATTGAACAAATGTGATAGAATTGCCCTGAATTCTCATATGAACCTTACTGTAAAATGATCTAATCGGGTCTCTGTTCGCCCTACCACAGAAGTCTAATAGTGCATTTCACTCGACATTTCATGCGCTTTGAGATGCCGTTTAGCCCAATACGCTATCTGAAATAGGAGCGACGTAAATTGAACAAATCTGATAGAATTTCCCTGAAATCTTATATTAAACAAAATATAAAATGATCTTATCGGGTCTCTGATTGCCCTATCATAGAAGTTTAGTAGTGCATTTAACTCGTCCTTCCGCGCGCTTTAAGGTGCCGCCTAGCCCAGTACGCTATCTGAAATAGGAACGACGTAAGTTGAACAAATGTGATAGAATTTCGCTTAATTCTTATATTTACCTTAATGTAAAATGATCTAATCGGGTCTCTGTTTGCCCTACCCTAGAAGTTTAATAGTGCATTTTACTCGACATTTCATGCGCTTTGAGATGCCGCTTAGCCCAATACGCTATCTGAAATAGGAGCGACGTAAATTGAACAAATCTGATAGAATTTCGCTGAATTCTTAAATTAACCATAATATAAAATGATCTAATCGGGTCTCTGTTTGACCTACCGTAGAAGTTTAATAGTGCATTTCACTCGTCATTTCATGCGCTTTGAGATGCCGCTTAGCCCAATACGCTATCTGTAATAGGAGCGACGTAAATTGAACAAATGTGATAGAATTTCGCTGAATTCTTAAATTAACCAAAATATAAAATGATCTAATCGGGTCTCTGAAAGCCCTATCATAGAAGCTTAATAGTGCATTTTACTCGCCATTTCATGCACTTTGAGATGCCGCTTAGCCCAATACGCTATCTGTAATAGGAGCGACGTAAATTGAACAAATGTGATAGAATTTCGCTGAATTCTTAAATTAACCATAATATAAAATGATCTAATCGGGTCTCTGTTTGACCTACCGTAGAAGTTTAATAGTGCATTTCACTCGTCATTTCATGCGCTTTGAGATGCCGCTTAGCCCAATACGCTGTCTGAAATAGGAGCCACGTAAATTGAACAAATGTGATAGAATTTCGCTGAATTCTTATATTAACCAAAATATAAAATGATCTAATCGGGTCTCTGATTGCCCTATCATAGAAGTTTAATAGTGCATTTCACTCGTCATTTCATGCGCTTTGTGATGCCGCTCAGCCCAATAAGCTATCTGAAATAGGAGCGACGTAAATAGAACAAATGTGATAGAATTTCGCTGAATTCTTATATTAACAGAAATATAACATGATCTAATCGGGTCTCTGATTGCCCTATCATAGAAGTTTAATAGTGCATTTAACTCGCCATTCCACGCGCTTTAAGATGCCGCCTCGCCCAGTACGCTATCTGAAATAGGAGCGACGTAAATTGAACAAATGCGATAGAATTTACCTGAAATCTTATATTAAACAAAATATAAAATGATTTAATCGGTTCTCTGATTGCCCTATCATAGAAGTTTAGTAGTGCATTTAACTCGCCATACCACGCGCTTTAAGATGCCGCCTAGCCCAATACGCTATCTGAAATAGGAGCGACGTAAATTGAACAAATGTGATAGAATTTCGCTGAATTCTTATATTAACCTTAATGTAAAATGATCTAATCGGGTCTCTGTGCGCCCTACCCTAGATGTTTGCTAGTTCATTTTACTCGGCATTTCATGCGCTTTGAGATGCCGCTTACCCCAATACGCTATCTGAAATAATAACAAATGTGATAGAATTTCCCTGAATTCTCATATTAACCTTACTGTAAAATGATCTAATCGGGTCTCTGTTCGCCCTACCATAGAAGTCTAATAGTGCATTTCACTCGACATTTCATGCGCTTTGAGATGCCGCTTAGCCCAACACGCTATCTGAAATAGCAGTGACGTAAATTGAACAAATGTGATAGAATTACGCTGAATTCTTATATTAACCGCAATATAAAATGATCTAATCGGGTCTCTGTTTGCCTTACCCTAGATGTTTAATAGTGCATTTTACTCGCCATTTCATGCGCTTTGAGATGCCGCTTAGCCCAATACGCTATCTGAAATAGGAGCCACGTAAATTGAACAAAAGTGATAGAATTTCCCTGAAATCTGATATTAAACGAAATATAAAATGATCTTATCGGGACTCTGATTGCCCTATCATAGAAGTTTAGTAGTGCATTTTACTCGCTCTTCCGCGCGCTTTAAGATGCCGCCTAGCCCAGTACGCTATCTTAAATAGGAGCGGCGTAAGTTGAACAAATGTGATAGAATTACGCTGAATTCTTATATTAACCTTAATGTAAAATGATCTAATCGGGTCTCTGTTTGCCCTACCCTAGAAGTTTAATAGTGCATTTTACTCGACCTTTCATGCGCTTTGAGATGCCGCTTAGCCCAATACGCTGTCTGAAATAGGACCGACGTAAATTGAACAAATGTGATAGAATTACGCTGAATTCTTATATTAACCGTAATATAAAATGATCTAATCGGGTCTCTGTTCGCCCTACCCTAGAAGTTTGATAGTGCATTTCACTCGTCATTTCATGCGCTTTGAGATGCCGCTTAGCCCAATAAGCTATCTGAAATAGGAGCGACGTAAATTGAACAAATGTGATAGAATTTCGCTGAATTCTTATAATAACCAAAATATAAAGTGATCTAATCGGGTCTCTGATAGCCCTATCATAGAAGCTTCACAATGCATTTTGTTCGACATTTCATGCGCTTTGAGATGCCGCTTAGCCCAATACGCTATCTGAAATAGGAGCGACGTAAATTGAACAAATGTGATAGAATTACGCTGAATTCTTATATTAACCGCAATATAAAATGATCTAATCGGGTCTCTGTTTGCCTTGCCCTAGATGTTTAATAGTGCATTTTACTCGCCATTTCATGCGCTTTGAGATGCCGCTTAGCCCAATACGCTATCTGAAATAGGAGCCACGTAAATTGAACAAAAGTGATAGAATTTCCCTGAAATCTGATATTAAACGAAATATAAAATGATCTTATCGGGACTCTGATTGCCCTATCATAGAAGTTTAGTAGTGCATTTTACTCGCTCTTCCGCGCGCTTTAAGATGCCGCCTAGCCCAGTACGCTATCTTAAATAGGAGCGGCGTAAGTTGAACAAATGTGATAGAATTACGCTGAATTCTTATATTAACCTTAATGTAAAATGATCTAATCGGGTCTCTGTTTGCCCTACCCTAGAAGTTTAATAGTGCATTTTACTCGACCTTTCATGCGCTTTGAGATGCCGCTTAGCCCAATACGCTGTCTGAAATAGGACCGACGTAAATTGAACAAATGTGATAGAATTACGCTGAATTCTTATATTAACCGTAATATAAAATGATCTAATCGGGTCTCTGTTCGCCCTACCCTAGAAGTTTGATAGTGCATTTCACTCGTCATTTCATGCGCTTTGAGATGCCGCTTAGCCCAATAAGCTATCTGAAATAGGAGCGACGTAAATTGAACAAATGTGATAGAATTTCGCTGAATTCTTATAATAACCAAAATATAAAATGATCTAATCGGGTCTCTGATAGCCCTATCATAGAAGCTTCATAATGCATTTTGTTCGACATTTCATGCGCTTTGAGATGCCGCTTAGCCCAATACGCTATCTGAAATAGGAGCGACGTAAATTGAACAAATCTGATAGAATTTCCCTGAAATCTTATATTAAACAAAATATAAAATGATCTTATCGGGTCTCTGATTGCCCTATCATAGAAGTTTAGTAGTGCATTTTACTCGTCCTTCCGCGCGCTTTAAGATGCCGCCTAGCCCAGTACGCTATCTGAAATAGGAACGACGTAAATTGAACAAATGTGATAGAATTTTGCTGACTTCTTAAATTAACCATAATATAAAATGATCTAATCGGGTCTCTGTTTGCCCTACCCTAGAAGTTTAATAGTGCATTTAACTCGCCATTCCACGCGCTTTGAGATGCCGCCTAGCCCAATACGCTATCTGAAATAGGAGCCACGTAAATTGAACAAATGTGATAGAATTTCGCTGAATTCTTATATTAACCAAAATATAAAATGATCTAATCGGGTCTCTGATAGCCCTATCATAGAAGCTTAATAGTGCATTTTACTCGCCATTTCATGCAGTTTGAGATGCCGCTTAGCCCAATACGCTATCTGAAATAGGAGCGACAAAAATTGAACAAATGTGATTGAATTTCCCTGAAATCTTATATTAAACAAAATATAAAATGATCTAATCGGGTCTCTGATTGCCCTATCATAGAAGTTTAGTAGTGCATTTTACTCGCCACTCCACGCGCTTTAAGATGCCGCCTAGCCCAGTACGCTATCTGAAATAGGAGCGACGTGAATTGAACAAATGTGATAGAATTTCGCTGAATTCTTATATTAACAAAAATATAAAATCATCTAATCCGGTCTCTGCTTGCCCTATCATAGACGTTTTATAGTGCATTTTACTCGACATTCCATGCGCTTTGAGATGCCGCTTAGCCCAATACGCTATCTGAAACAGCAGTGACGTAAATTGAACAAATGTGATAGAATTATGCTGAATTCTTTTATTAACCATAATGTAAAATGATCTAATCGGGTCTCTGTTCGCCCTAGCCTAGTAGTTTAATAGTGCATTTTATTCGACATTTCATGCGCTTTCAGATGCCGCTTAGCCCAATACGCAATCTGAAACAGGAGCGACGTAAATTGAACAAATCTGATAGAATTTCCCCGAAATCTTATATTAAACAAAAATATAAAATGATCTAATCCGGTCTCTGATTGCCCTATCATAGAAGTTTCATAGTGCATTTTACTCGCCATTCCACGCTCTTTAAGATGCCGCCTAGCCCAGTACGCTACCTGAAATAGGAGCGACGTAAATTGGACAAATGTGATAGAATTTCCCTGAAATCTTATATTAAACAAAATATAAAATGATCTAATCGGGTCTCTGATTGCCCTATCATAGAAGTTTAGTAGTGCATTTAACTCGCCATTCCACGCGCTTTAAGAGGCCGCCTAGCCCAAAACGCTATCTGAAATAGGAGTGACGTAAATTGAACAAATGTTATAGAATTTCGCTGAATTCTTTTATTAACAATAATGTAAAATGATCTAATCGGGTCTCTGTTCGCCCTAGCCTAGTAGTTTAATAGTGCATTTTATTCGACATTTCATGCGCTTTGAGATGCCGCTTAGCCCAATACGCTATCTGAAATAGGAGCGACGTAAATTGAACAAATGTGATAGAATTTCCCTGAAATCTTATATTAAACAAAATATAAAATGATCTAATCGGGTCTCTGATTGCCCTATCATAGAAGTTTAGTAGTGCATTTAACTCGCCATTCCACGCGCTTTAAGATGCCGCCTAGCCCAAAACGCTATCTGAAATAGGAGTGACCTAAATTGAACAAATGTGATAGAATTACGCCGAATCCTTATATTAACCTTAATGTAAAATGATCTAGTCGGGTCTCAGTTTGCCCAACCCTAGATGTTTAATAGTGTATTTTACTCGCCATTTCTTGCGCTTTGAGATGCCGCTTAGCCCAATATGCTATCTGAAATATCAGCGACGTAAGTTGAACAAATGTTATAGAATTTCGCTGAATTCTTTTATTAACCATAATGTAAAATGATCTAATCGGGTCTCTGTTCGCCCTAGCCTAGTAGTTTAATAGTGCATTTTATTCGACATTTCATGCGCTTTGAGATGCCGCCTAGCCCAGTACGCTATCTGAAATAGGAGCGACGTAAGCTGAACAAATGTGATAGAATTACGCTGAATTCTTATATTAACCTTAATGTAAAATGATCTAATCGTGTCTCACTTCGCCCTACCCTAGAAGTTTGATAGTGCATTTCACTCGTCATTTCATGCGCTTTGAGATGCCGCTTAGCCCAATAGGCTATCTGAAATAGGAGCGACGTAAATTGAACAAATGTGATAGAATTTCGCTGAATTCTTATATTAACCAAAATATAAAATGTTCTAACCGGGTCTCTGATAGCCCTACCATAGAAGTTTAATATGGCATTTTACTCGCCATTTCATGCGCTATGAGATGCCGCTTAGCCCAATACGCTATCTGAAATATCAGCGACGTAAGTTGAACAAATGTTATAGAACTTCGCTGAATTCTTTTATTAACCATAATGTAAAATGATCTAATCGGGTCTCTGTTCGCCCTAGCCTAGTAGTTTAATAGTGCATTTTATTCGACATTTCATGCGCTTTGAGATGCCGCCTAGCCCAGTACGCTATCTGAAATAGGTGCGACGTAAGCTGAACAAATGTGATAGAATTACGCTGAATTCTTATATTAACCTTAATGAAAAATGATCTAATCGGGTCTCTGTTCGCCCTACCCTAGAAGTCTGATAGTGCATCTTCCTCGCCATTTCATGCGCTGTGAGATGCCGCTTAGCCCAATACGCTATCTGAAATAGGAGCGACGTAAATTGAACAAATGTGATAGAATTTCGCTGAATTCTTATATTAACAAAAATATAAAATGGTCTAATCCGGTCTCTGATTGCCCTATCATAGAAGTTTAATAGTGCATTTTACTCGCCATTCCACGCGCTTTAAGATGCCGCCCAGCCCAGTACGCTACCTGAAATAGGAGCGACGTAAATTGAACAAATGTGATAGAATTTCGGTGAATTCTTATATTAACCAAAATATAAAATGATCTAATCGGGTCTCTGTTTGCCCTACCCTAGAAGTTTAATAGTGCATTTTACTCGACATTTTATGCGCGTTGAGATACCGCTTAGCCCAATACGCTATCTGAAATAGGAGCGACGTAAACTGAACAAATGTGATTGAATTTCCCTGAATTCTTATATTAACCTTACTGTAAAATGATCTAATCGGGTCTCTGTTTGCCCTACCCTAGAAGTTTAATAGTGCATTTTACTCGGCATTTCATGCGCTTTGAGATGACGCTTAGCCCAATACGCTATCTGAAATAGGAGCGACGTAAGTTGAACAAATGTGATAGAATTACGCTGAATTCTTATATTAACCGTAATATAAAATTATCTAATCGGGTCTCTGTTTGCCTTGCCCTAGAATTTTAATAGTGCATTTTACTCGCCATTTCATGCGCTTTGAGGTGCCGCTTATCCCAGTACGCTATCTGAAATAGGAGCGACGTGAATTGAACAAATGTGATAGAACTTCCCTGAATTCTTATATTAACCTTAATGTAAAATGATCTAATCGGGTCTCCGTTTGCCTTACCCTAGAAGCTTAATAGTGCATTTTACTCGCCATTTCATGCGCTTTGAGATGCCGCTTAGCCCAATACGCTCTCTGAAATAGGAGCGACGTAAATTGGACAAATGTGATAGAATTCCGCTGAATTCTTAAATTAACCATAATATAAAATGATCTAATCTGGTCTCTGTTTGCCCTGCCCTAGAAGTTTTATAGTGCATTTTAGTCGCCATTTCATGCGCTTTGAGATGCCGCTTAGCCCAATACGCCATCTGAAATAGGAGCGACGTAAGTTGAACAAATGTGATAGAATTTCGCTGAATTCTTATATTAACCAAAATATAAACTGATCTAATCGGGTCTCTGATTGCCCTATCATAGAAGTTTAATAGTGCATTTTACTGGCCATGCCACTCGCGTTAAGATGGCGCCTAGCCCAGTACGCTATCTGAAATAGGAGCGACGTAAGTTGAACAAATGTGATAGAATTTTGCTGAATTCTTAAATTAACCATAATATAAAATCATCTAATCGGGTCTCTGTTTGCCTTACCCTAGAAGTTTAATATTGCATTTTACTCGCCATTGCATGCGCTTTAAGGTGGCGCATAGCCCAGTACGCTATCTGAAATAGGGGCGACGTAAATTGAACAAATGTGATAGAATTTTGCTGAATTGTTAAATTAACCATAATATAAAATGATCTGATCGGGTCTCTTTTCACCCTACCCTAGAAGTTTAGGAGTGCATTTCACTCGTCATTTAATGCGCTTTGAGATTCCGCTTAGCGCAATTCGCTATCTGAAATATGAGCGACGTAAATTGAACAAATGTGATAGAATTTTGCTGAATGCTTATATTAACCAAAATATAAACTGATCTAATCGGGTCTCTGTTTGCCTTACCCTAGAAGTTTAATAGTGCATTTCAGTTGCCACTTCATGCGCTTTGAGATGCTGCTTAGCCCAATACGCTATCTGAAATAGGAGCGACGTAAATTGAACAAATATGATAGGATTTTGCTGAATTCTTAAATTAACCATAATATAAAATGATCTAATCGGGTCTCTGTTTGCCTTACCCTAGAAGTTTAATAGTGCATTTCAGTTGCCACTTCATGCGCTTTGAGATGCCGCTTAGCACAAAACGATCTCTGAAATAGGAGCGACGTAAATTGAACAAATGTGATAGAATTTCGCTGAATTCTTAAATTAACCATAATTTAAAACGATCTAATCGGGTCTCTGTTTGACCTACCCTAGAAGCTTAATATACCATTTTACTCGCCATTTCATGCGCTTTGAGATGCCGCTTAGTCCAATACGCTATCTGAAATATGAGCGACGTAAATTGAACACATGTGATAGAATTTTGCTGAATGCTTATATTAACCTTAATGTAAAATGATCTAATGTGGTCTCTGTTCACCCTACCCTAGAAGTTTAATAGTGCGTTTCACTCGTCATTTCATGCGCTTTGAGATGCCGCTTAGCCCAATACGCTATCTGAAATAGGAGCGACGTAAATTGAACAAATGTGATAGAATTTCGCTGAATTGTGATATTAACCAAAATATAAACTGATCTAATCGGGTCTCTGATTGCCCTATCATAGAAGTTGAATAGTGCATTTTACTCGCCATTCCACGCGCTTTAAGATGCCTCCTAGCACAGTACGCTATCTGAAATAGGAGCGACGTAAGTTGAACAAATGTGATAGAATTATGCTGATTTCATATATTAACCGTAATATAAAATGATCTAATCGGGTCTCTGTTTGCCTTGCCCAAGAATTTTAATAGTGCATTTTACTCGCCATTTCATGGGCTTTGAGGAGCCGCTTAGCCCAGTACGCTACCTGAAATAGGAGCGACGTAAATTGAAGAAATGTGATAGAACTTCCCTGAATTCTTATATTAACCTTAATGTAAAATGATCTAATCGGGACTCTGTTCGCCCTACCCTAGAAGTTTAATAGTGCATTTCAGTTGCCACTTCATGCGCTTTGAGATGCCGCTTAGCCCAATACGCTCGCTGAAATAGGAGCGACGTAAATTGAACAAATGTGATAGAATTTTGCTGAATTCTTAAATTAACCATCATATAAAATGATCTAATCGGATCTCTGTTTGCCCTACCCTAGAAGCTTAATACTGCATTTTACTCGCCATTTCATGCGCTTTGAGATGCCGCTTAGCCCAATACGCTATCTGAAATAGGAGCGATGTAAATTGAACAAATGTGATAGGATTTCCCTGAAATCTTATATTAAACAAAATATAAAATGCTCTAATCGGGTCTCTGATTGTCCTATCATAGAAGTTTAATAGTGCATTTTACTCGCCATTCCACGCGCTTTAAGATGCCGCCTAGCCCAGTACGCTATCTGAAATAGGAGCGACGTAAGTTGAACAAATGTGACAGAATTACGCTGAATTCTTATATTAACCAAAATATAAAATGATCTAATCGGGTCTCTTTTCACCCTACCCTAGAAGTTTAATAGTGCATTTCACTCGTCATTTAATGCGCTTTGAGACTCCGCTTAGCCCAATACGCTATCTGAAATAGGAGCGACGTAAATTGAACAAATCTGATAGAATTTTGCTGAATTCTTAAATTAACCATAATATAAAATGATCTAATCGGGTCTCTTTTCACACTACCCTAGAAGTTTAGGAGTGCATTTCACTCGTCATTTAATGCGCTTTGAGACTCCGCTTAGCCCAATACGTTATCTGAAATAGGAGCGACGTAAATTGAACAAATGTGATGGAGTTTTGCTGAATTCTTAAATTAACCATAATATAGAATGATCTGATCGGGTCACTGTTTGCCCTACCCTAGAAGTTTAATTGTGCATTTCACTCGTCATTTCATGCGCTTTGAGATGCCGCTTAGCCCAATACGCTATCTGAAATAGGAGCGACGTAAATTGAACAAACGTGCTGGAATTTCGCTGAATTCTTAAATTAACCATAATATAAAATGATCCAATCGGGTCTCTGTTTGCCCTACCCTAGAAGTTTAATAGTGCATTTTACTCGCCATTTCTTGCGCTTTGAGATGCCGCTTAGCCCAATACGCTATCTGAAGTATGAGCGACGTAAATTGAACAAATGTGATAGAATTTTGCTGAATTCTTATATTAACCTTAATGTAAAATGATCTAATCGGTGCTCTGTTCACCCTACCCTAGAAGTTTAATAGTGCATTTCACTTATAATGTCATGCGCTTTGAGATGCCGCTTAGCCCAATATGCTACCTGAAATAGGAGCGACGTAAATTGAACAAATGTGATACAATTTCCCTGGATTCTTATATTAACCTTAATGTAAAATGATCTAATCGGGTCTCTGTTCACCCTACCCTAGAAGTTTAATAGTGCATTTAACTCGTCATTTCATGCGCTTTATGGTGCCGCCTAGCCCACTGCGCTATCTGAAATAGGGGCGACGTAAACAGAACAAATGTGATAGAATTACGCAGAATTCTTATATTAACCATAATATAATACGATCTATTCGGGTCTCTGATTGCCATATGATAGTAGTTAAATTGTGCATTTTGCTCGTCATTTCATGCGCTTTAAGGTGCCGACTAGCCCAATACGCTATGTGAAATAGGAGCGACGTAAATTGAACAAATGTGATAGACTTTCCCTGAATTCTCATATTAACCTTACTGTAAAATGAACTAATCGGGTCTCTGTTCGCCCTACCATAGAAGTCTAATAGTGCATTTCACTCGTCATTTCATGCGCTTTGAGATGCCGCTTAGTCCAATACGCTATCTGAAATAGGAGCGACGTAAATTGAACAAATGTGATAGAATTTCACTGAATTCTTATATTAACAAAAATATAAAATGATCTAATCCGGTCTCTGATTGCCCTATCATAGAAGTTTAATAGTGCATTTTGCTCGCCATTCCCTGCTCTTTAAGATGCCGCCTAGCCCAGTACGCTACCTGAACTAGGAGCGACGTAAATTGAACAAATGTGATAGAATTTCCCTGAAATCTTATATTAAACAAAATATAAAATGATCTTATCGGGTCTCTGATTGCCCTATCATAGAAGTTTAGTAGTGCATTTTACTCGCCATTTCATGCACTTTGAGATGCCGCTTAGCCCAATACGCTATCTGAAATAGCAGTGACGTAAATTGAACAAATGTGATAGAATTACGCTGAATTCTTATATTAACCTTAATGTAAAATGATCTAATCGGGTCTCTGTTCGCCCTACCCTAGAGGTTTGATAGTGCATTTCACTCCCCATTTCATGCCCTTTGAGATGCCGCTTAGCCCAATACGCTATCTGAAATAGCAGTGACGTAAATTGAACAAATGTGATAGAATTTCGCTGAATTCTTTTGTTAACCATAATGTAAAATGATCTAGTCGGGTCTCTGTTCGCCCTAGCCTACTAGTTTAATAGTGCATTTCATTCGACATTTCATGCGCTTTGAGATACCGCTTAGCCCAATACGGCAATCTGAAATAGGAGCGACGTAAATTGAACAAATCTGATAGAATTTCCCTGAAATCTTATATTAAACAAAATATAAAATGATCTAATCCGGTCTCTGATTGCCCTATCATAGAAGTTTAGTAGTGCATTTTACTGGTCCTTCCGCGGGCTTTAAGATGCCGCCTAGCCCAGTACGCTATCTGAAATAGGGGCGACGTAAGTTGCACAAATGCGATAGAATTACGCTGAATTCTTATATTATCCTTAATGTAAAATGATCTAATCGTGTCTCTGTTCGCCCTACCCTAGAAGTTTGATAGTGCATTTCACTCGCCATTTCATGCCCTTTGAGATGCCGCTTAGCCCAATACGCTATCTGAAATAGCAGTGACGTAAATTGAACAAATGTGATAGAATTTCGCTGAATTCTTAAATTAACCATAATATAAAATGATCTAATCGGGTCTCTGTTTGCCCTACCCTAGAGAAGTTTAATAGTGCATTTTACTCGCCATTTCTTGCACTTTGAGATGCCGCTTAGCCCAATACGCTATCTGAAATATCAGGGACGTAAATTGAACAAATCTGATAGAATTTTGCTGACTTCTTAAATTAACCATAATATAAAACGATCTAATCGGGTCTCTGTTTGCCCTACCCTAGAAGTGTAAGAGTGCATTTAACTCGCCATTCCACGCGCTTTAAAATGCCGCCTAGCCCAATACGCTATCCGAAATAGGAGCCACGTAAATTGAACAAATGTGATAGAATTTCCCTGAAATCTTATATTAACCAAAATATAAAATGATCTTATCGGGACTCTGATTGCCCTATCATAGAAGTTTAGTAGTGCATTTTACTCGCCCTTCCGCGCGCTTTAAGATGCCGCCTAGCCCAGTACGCTATCTGAAATAGGAGCGACGTAAGTTGAACAAATGTGATAGAATTACGCTGAATTCTTATATTAACCTTAATGTAAAATGATCTAATCGGGTCTCCGTTCGCCCTACCCTGGAAGTTTGATAGTGCATTTCACTCGTCATTTCATGCGCTTTGAGATGCCGCTTAGCCCAATAAGCTATCTGAAATAGGAGCGACGTAAATTGAACAAATGTGATAGAATTTCGCTGAATTCTTATATTAACCAAAATATAAAATGATCTAATCGGGTCTCTGATAGCCCTATCATAGAAGCTTAATAGTGCATTTTACTCGCCATTTCATGCACTTTGAGATGCCGCTTAGCCCAATACGCTATCTGAAATAGGAGCGACGTAAATTGAACAAATGTGATAGAATTTCGCTGAATTCTTATATTAACCATAATATAAAATGATCTAATCGTGTTTCCGATTGCCCTATCCGAGAAGTTTAGTAGTGCGTTTTACCCGACAGTTCATGCGCTTTAAGATGCCGCCTCGCCCAATACGCTATCTGAAATAGGAGGGTCGTAAATTGAACAAATGTAATAGAATTTCGCTGAATAATTATATTAACCATAATATAAAATGATGTAATCGGGTCTCTGATTGCCGTATCATAGAAGTTGAATAGTGCATTTTACTCGTCATTTCAAGCGGTTTAAGGTGCCGCTTAGCCCAATACGCTATTTGAAATTGGAGCTCCGTAAACTGAACAAATGTGACAGAGTTACACCGAATTCTTATACTAACCATAATATAAAATGATCTAATCGGGTCTCTGATTACCCTATCATTGAAGTTGAACAGTGCATGTTACTCGTTATTTCATGCGCTTTAAGGTGCCGCCTAGCCCAATGCGCTATCTGAAATAGGAGCTACGTGAATTGAACAAATGTAATACAATTACGCTGAATTCTTATATTAACAATAATATAAAATGATCTATTCGGGTCTCTGATTGCCCTATCAAAGAAGTTTAGTAGCACATTTTACTCGCAATTTCATGCGCTTTAAGGTGCCGCTTAGCCCAATACGCTATCTGAAATAGGAGCGACGTAAATTGAACAAACGTGATAGAATTTCGCTGAATTCTTAAATTAACCATAATATAAAATGATCTAATCGGGTCTCTGTTGGCCCCACCCTAGAAGTTTAATAGTGCATTTTACTCGCCATTTCATGCGCTTTGAGATGCCATTTAGCCGAATACGCTATCTGAAATAGGAGCGACGTAAATTGAACAAATGTGAAAGAATTACGCTGCCTTCTTATATTAACCGTAATATAAAATGATCTAACCGGGTCTCTGTTTGCTTTACCATAGAAGTTTAATAGTGCATCTTACTCGCCATTTCATGCAGTTTGAGATGCCGCTTAGCCCAATACGCTATGTGAAATAGGAGCGACGTAAATTGAACAAATGTGATAGAACTACGCAGAATTCTTACATTAACCGTATTATGAAATGATATAATCGGCTCTCTGTTTGCCTTACCCTAGAAGTTTGATAGTGCATTTTACTCGCCATTTCTTGCGCTTTGAGATGCCGCTTAGCCCAATACGCTATCTGAAATAGGAGCGACGTAAATTGAACAAATGTGATAGAATTTCGCTGAATTCTTAAATTAACCATAATATAAAATGATCTAATCGGGTCTCTGTTTGCCCTACCCTAGAAGTTTAATAGTGCATTTTGCTCATCATTTCATGCGCTATGAGATGCCGCTTAGCCCAATACGCTATCTGAAATAGGAGCGGCGTAAATTGAACAAATGTGATAGAATTACGCTGCATTCTTATATTAAGCGTAATATAAAATGATCTAATCGGGTCTCTGTTTGCCTTACCCTAGATGATAAATAGTGCATTTTACTCGCCATTGCATGCGCTTTGAGATGCCGCTTATCCCAATAAGCTATCTCAAATAGGAGCGACGTATATTGAACAAATGTGATTGAATTTCGCTGAATTCTTATATTAACCATAATGTAAAATGATCTAATCGGCTCTCTGGTTGCCCTACCCGAGAAGTTTAATAGTGCATTTTACTCGCCATTTCATGCGCTTTGAGATGCCGCTTAGGCCGATACGGTATCTGAAATAGGAGCGACGAAAATTGAACAAATGTGATAGAATTAAGCTGAATTCTTATATTAACCGTAATATAAAATGATCGGATCGTGTCTCTGTTTGTCTTACCCCAGCAGTTTAATAGTGCATTTTACTCGCCTTTTCATGCGCTTTGAGATGCTGCTTAGCCCAACAGGCTATCTGAAATAGGAGCGACGTAAATTGAACAAATGTGAAAGAATTTCGCTGAATTCTTAAATTAACCAAAATATAAAATGATCTAATCGGGTCTCTGTTTGCCCTACCCTAGAAGCTTAAAAGTGCATTTTACTCGCCATTTCATGCGCTTTGAGATGCCGCTTAGCCAATACGCTATCTGAAATAGGAGCGACGAAAATTGAACAAATGTGATAGAATTAAGCTGAATTCTTATATTAACCGTAATATAAAATGATCGGATCGGGTCTCTGTTTGTCTTACCCCAGCAGTTTAATAGTGCATTTTACTCGCCTATTCATGCGCTTTGAGATGCTGCTTAGCCCAACACGCTATCTGAAATAGGAGCGACGTAAATTGAACAAATGTGATAGAATCTCGCTGAATTCTTAAATTAACCATAATATAAAATGATCTAATCGGGTCTCTGTTTGCCCTACCCTAGAAGTTTAAAAGTGCATTTTACTCGCCATTTCATGCGCTTTGAGATGCCGCTTAGCCAAGACGCTATCTGAAATAGGAGCGACGTAAATTGAACAAATGTGATAGAATTTCGCTGAATTCTTAAATTAACCATAATATAAAATGATCTAATCAGGTCTCTGTTTGCCCTACCCTAGAAGTTTAATGGTGCATTTTACTCCCCATTCCACGCGCTTTAAGATGCCGCTTAGCCCAATACGCTATCTGAAATAGCAGCGACGTAAATTGAACAAATGCGATAGAATTACGCTGAATTCTTATATTAACCGCAATATAAAATGATCTAATCGGGTCTCTGATTGCCCTACCCTAGAATGTTAATAGTGCATTTTACTCGCCATTTCATGCGCTTTGAGATGCCGCTTAGCCCAATACGCTATCTGAAATAGGAGCGACGTGAATTGAAAAAATGTGATAGAATTTCGCTGAATTCTTATATTAACCGTAATATAAAATCATCTAATCGGGTCTCCCTTTGCCTTACCCTAGAACTTTAATGGTGCATTTTACTCGCCATTTCATGCGCTTTAAGGTGGCGCCTAGCGCAGTACGCTATCTGAAGTAGGAGCGACGTAAATTGAACAAAGGTGATAGAATTTTGCTGAATTCTTTAATTAACCATAATATAAAATGATCTAATCGGGTCTCTATTTGCCCTACCCTAGAAGTTTAGTAGTGCATTTTACTCGCCATTTCATACGCTTTGAGATGCTGCTCAGCCCAATACGCTACCTCAAATACGAGCTACGTAAATTGAACAAATGTGATAGAATTTCGCTGAATTCTTATATTAACCATAACATAAAATGATCTAATCGGGTCTCTGATTGCCCTATAATAGAAGGTTAGTGGTGCATTTTACTCGTCATGTCATGCGCTTTAAGGTGCCGCATAGCCCAATACGCTATCTGAAATTGGAGCTACGTAAGTTGAACAAGTGTGATAGAGTTTCGCTGAATCCTTAAATTAATCATAATATAAAATCATCTAATCGAGTCCTTGTTCGCCCTACCCCAGAAGTTTAATAGTGCATTTCACTCGTCATTTGATGCGCTCTGAGATGCCGCTTAGCCCAGTACGCTATCTGAAAGAGGAGCGACGTAAATTGAACAAGTGTGATAGAATTTGTCTGAATTCTTAAATTAACCATAACATAAAATGATCTAATCGGGTCTCTGTTTGCCCTACCCTAGAAGTTTAATAGTGGATTTTACTCGCCATTTCATGCGCTTTGAGATGCCGCTTTGCCCAACACGCTATCTGAAATAGGAGCGACGTAAATTGAACTAATGTGATAGAATTTCGCTGAATTCTTATATTAACCATAATGTAAAATGATCTAATCGGGTCTCTGTTCGCCCTACCCTGGAAGTTTAAAAGAGCATGTTATTCGCTGTTTCATGCGCTTTGAGATGCCGCTTAGTCCAATACGCTATCTGAAATAGGAGCGACGTAAATTGAACAAATGTGATAGAATTTCGCTGAGTTTTTAAATTAACCATTATATAAAATGATCTAATCGGGTCTCTGTTTGCCCTACCCTAGAAGTATAATAGTGCATTTTACTCGCCATTTCATGCGCTTTGCGATGCCGCTTAGCCCAACACGCTATCTGAAATCGGAGCGACGTAAATTGAACAAATGTGATAGAATTTCGCTGAATTCTTATATTAACCATAATGTAAAATGATCTAATCGGGTCTCTGTTCGCCCTGCCCTGGATGTTTAATAGTGCATGTTATTCGCTATTTCATGCGCTTTGAGATGCCGCTTAGTCCAATACGCTATCTGAAATAGGAGCGACGTAAATTGAACAAATGTGACAGAATTTCGCTGAATTCTTATATTAAATAAAATATAAAATGATCTAATCGGGTCTCCGATTGCCCTATCATAGAAGTTTAATAGTGCATTTTACTCGCCATTCCACGCGCTTTAAGATGCCGCCTAGCCCAGTACGCTATCTGAAAGAGGAGCGACGTAAATTGAACAAGTGTGATAGAATTTGGCTGAATTGTTAAATTAACCATAATATAAAATGATCTAATCGGGTCTCTGTTTGCCGTACCCTAGAAGTTTAATAGTGGATTTTACTCGCCATTTCATGCGCTTTGAGATGTCATTTAGCCGAATACGCTATCTGAAATAGGAGCGACGTAAATTGAACAAATGTGAAAGAATTTCGCTGCCTTCTTATATTAATCGTAATATAAAATGATCTAACCGGGTCTCTGTTTGCTTTACCATAGAAGTTTAATAGTGCATCTTACTCGCCATTTCATGCGGTTTGAGATGCCGCTTAGCCCAATACGCTATCTGAAATAGGAGCGACGTAAATTGAACAAATGTGATAGAACTACGCAGAATTCTTACATTAACCGTATTATGAAATGATATAATCGGCTCTCTGTTTGCCTTACCCTAGAAGTTTGATAGTGCATTTTACTCGCCATTTCATGCGCTTTGAGATGCCGCTAAGCCCAATACGCTATCTGAAATAGGAGCGACGTAAATTGAACGAATGGGATTGAATTTCGCTGAATTCTTATATTAACCATAATGTAAAATGATCTAATCGGCTGTCTGTTTACCCTACCCTAGAAGTTTCATGGTGCATTTTACTCGGCATTTCATGCGCTTTGAGGAGCCGCTTAGCCCAATACGCTATCTGAAATAGGAGCGACGTAAATTGAACAAATGTGATAGAATTTCGCTGAATTGTTAAATTAACCATAATATAAAATGATCTAATCGGGTCTCAGTTTGCCCTACCCTAGAAGTATAATAATGCATTTTACTCGCCATTTCATGCGCTTTAAGATGCCGCTTAGCCCAATACGCTATCTGAAATAGGAGCGACGTAAATTGAACAAGTGTGATAGAATATCGCTGAACTCTTATATTATCCATAATGTAAAATGATCTAATTGGCTCTCTATTCGCACTACCCTAGAAGTTTACTAGTGCATTTTACTCTCCATTTCATGCGCTTTGAGATGCCGCAGGACCAATGCGCTATCTGAAATAGGAGCAACGTAAATTGAACAAATGTGATAGAATTACGCTGCATCCTTATATTAACCGTTATATAAAATGATCTAGTCGGGTCTCTGTTTGCCTTCCCTAGAAGTTTGATAGTGCATTTCTCTCGCCATTTCATGCGCTTTGAGATGCCGCTTAGCCCAATACGCTATCTGAAATAGGAGCGACGTAAATTGAACACATGTGATAGAATTAGGCTGAATTCTTATATTAATCGTAATATAAAATGATCTAATCGAGTCTCTGCTTGCCTTACCCTATAAGTGTAATAGTGCATTTTACTCGCCATTTCATGCGCTTTGAGATGCCGCTTAGCCCAATACGATATCTGAAATAGGAGCGACGTAAATTGAACAAATGTGATAGAATTTCGCTGAATTCTTAAATTAACCATAACATAAAATGATCTAATCGGGTCTCTGTTTGCTTTACCATAGAAGTTTAATAGTGCATCTTTCTCGCCATTTCATGCGGTTTGAGATGCCGCTTAGCCCAATACTCTATCTGAAATAGGAGCGACGTAAATTGAACAAATGTGATAGAACTCCGCTGAATTCTTACATTAACCGTAATATAAAATGATATAATCGGGTCTCTGTTTGCCTTACCCTAGAAGTTTCATAGTGCATTTTACTCGCCATTTCATGCGCTTTGAGATGCCGCTTAGCCCAATACGCTATCTGAAATAGGTGCGACGTAAATTGAACAAATGTGATAGAATTTCGCTGAATTCTTAAATTAACCATAATATAAAATGATCTAATCGGGTCTCTGTTCGCCCTACCCTAGAAGTTTGATAGAGCATTTTAGTCACCATTTCATGCGTTTTGAGATGCTGCTTAGCCCAATACGCTATCTGAAATACGAGCGACGTAAATTGAACAAATGTGATAGAATTTCGCTGAATTCTTATATTAACCATAATATAAGATGACCTAATCGGGTCTCTGATTGCCCTATCTGCGAAGTTTAGTAGAGCATTTTACTCGACATTTCATGCGCTTGAAGATGCCGCCTCACCCAATACGCTATCTGAAATAGGAGCGTCTTAAATTGAACAAATGTCATAGAATTACGCACAATTCTTATATTAGCTATAATATAAAATGATCTAATCGGGTCTCTCATTGCCCTTTCATAGAAGTTTAATAGTGCATTTCACTCGTCATTTCGTGCGCTTTAATGTGCCGCCTAGCCCAATACGCTATCTGAAATTGGAGCGACGTAAATTGAACAAGTGTGATAGAGATTCTCTGAATTCTTAAATTAACCATAACATAAAATGATCTAATCGGGTCTCTGTTTGCCCTACCCTAGAAGTTTAATAATGCATTTTACTCGACATTTCATGCGCTTTAAGATGCCACCTAGCACAATACGCTATCTGAAATTGGGGCGACGTAAATTGAACAAATGTGATAAAATGACGCTGCATTCTTATATTAACAATAATATAAAATGACCTTATCTGGTCTCTGATTGCCCTATCCTAGAAGTTTAATAGTGCATTTTACTCGTCAGTTCATGCGCTTCGAGATGACGCTTAGCACAACACGCTATCTGAAATAGGAGCGACGTAAATTGAACAAATGTGATAGAATTTCGCTGAATTCTTAAATTAACCATAATATAAAATGATCTAATCGGGTCTCTGTTTGCCCTACCCTAGAAGTTTAATGGTGCATTTTACTCCCCATTCCACGCGCTTTAAGATGCCGCTTAGCCCAATACGCTATCTGAAATAGGAGCGACGTAAATTGAACGAATGGGATTGAATTTCGCTGAATTCTTATATTAACCATAATGTAAAATGATCTAACCGGCTGTCTGTTTACCCTACCCTAGAAGTTTCATGGTGCATTTTACTCGGCATTTCATGCGCTTTGAGGAGCCGCTTAGCCCAATACGCTATCTGAAATAGGAGCGACGTAAATTGAACAAATGTGATAGAATTTCGCTGAATTGTTAAATTAACCATAATATAAAATGATCTAATCGGGTCTCAGTTTGCCCTACCCTAGAAGTATAATAATGCATTTTACTCGCCATTTCATGCGCTTTAAGATGCCGCTTAGCCCAATACACTATCTGAAATAGGAGCGACGTAAATTGAACAAGTGTGATAGAATATCGCTGAACTCTTATATTATCCATAATGTAAAATGATCTAATTGGCTCTCTATTCGCACTACCCTAGAAGTTTATTAGTGCATTTTACTCTCCATTTCATGCGCTTTGAGATGCCGCTTAGACCAATGCGCTATCTGAAATAGGAGCAACGTAAATTGAACAAATGTGATAGAATTACGCTGCATTCTGATATTAACCGTTATATAAAATGATCTAGTCGGGTCTCTGTTTGCCTTCCCTAGAAGTTTGATAGTGCATTTCTCTCGCCATTTCATGCGCTTTGAGATGCCGCTTAGCCCAATACGCTATCTGAAATAGGAGCGACGTAAATTGAACAAATGTGATAGAATTAGGCTGAATTCTTATATTAATCGTAATATAAAATGATCTAATCGAGTCTCTGCTTGCCTTACCCTATAAGTGTAATAGTGCATTTTACTCGCCATTTCATGCGCTTTGAGATGCCGCTTAGCCCAATACGCTATCTGAAATACGAGCGGCGTAAATTGAACAAATGTGATAGAGTTACGCTGAATTCTTATATTAACCGTAATTTAAAATGATCTAATCGCGTCTCTCTTTGCCTTACCCTCGAAGTTTACTATTGCATTTTACTCGCCATTTCATGCGCTTTGAGATGCCGCTTAGCCCAATACGCTATCTGAAATAGGAGCGACGTAAATTGAACAAATGTGATAGAATTTCGCTGAATTCTTAAATTAACCATAATATAAAATGATCTAATAAGGTCTCTGTTTGCCCTACCCTAGAAGTATAATAGTGCATTTTACTCGCCATTTCATGCGCTTTGATGACGCTTAGCCCAATACGCTATCTGAAATAGGAGCGACGTAAGTTGAACAAATGTGATAGAACTACGCTGAATTCTTATATTAACCGTAATATAAAATGATATAATCGGGTCTCTGTTTGCCTTACCCTAGAAGTTTGATAGTGCATTTTAATCGCCATTTCATGCGCTTTGAGATGCCGCTTAGCCCAATACGCTATCTGAAATAGGAGCAACGTAAATTGAACAAACGTGATAGAATTTCGCTGAATTCTTAAATTAACCATAATATAAAATGATCTAATCGGGTCTCTGTTGGCCCCACCCTACAAGTTTAATAGTGCATTTTACTCGCCATTTCATGCGCTTTGAGATTCCATTTAGCCGAAAACGCTATCTGAAATAGGAGCGACGTAAATTGAACAAATGTGATAGAATTACGCTGCCTTCTTATATTAACCGTAATATAAAATGATCTAACCGGGTCTCTGTTTGCTTTACCACAGAAGTTTAATAGTGCATCTTACTCGCCATTTCATGCGCTTTCAGATGCCATTTAGCCGAATACGCTATCTGAAATAGGAGCGACGTAAATTGAACAAATGTGATAGAATTACGCTACCTTCTTATATTAACAATAATATAAAAGGATCTAATCTGGTCTCTGATTGCCCTATCATAGAAGTTTTATAGTGCATTTTACTCGTCATTTCATGCGCTTTAAGGTGCTGCCTAGCCCAATACGCTGTCTGAAATACGAGCGACATAAATTGAACAAATCTGATCGAATTACGCAGAATTCTTGTATTAATCATAATATAGAATGATCTAATCGGGTCTTTGATAGCCCTATCATAGAAGGTTAGTAGTGCATTTTACTCGCCATTCCACGCGCATTAATATGCCGCCTAATCCAATACGCTATCTGAAACAGGAGCGACGTAACTTGAACAAATGTGATAGAATTTCGCTGAATTCTTATATTAACCATAATATAAGATGACCTAATCGGGTCTCTGATTGCCCTATCTGCGAAGTTTAGTAGAGCATTTTACTCGACATTTCATGCGCTTGAAGATGCCGCCTCACCCAATACGCTATCTGAAATAGGAGCGTCTTAAATTGAACAAATGTCATAGAATTACGCACAATTCTTATATTAGCTATAATATAAAATGATCTAATCGGGTCTCTCATTGCCCTTTCATAGAAGTTTAATAGTGCATTTCACTCGTCATTTCGTGCGCTTTAATGTGCCGCCTAGCCCAATACGCTATCTGAAATTGGAGCGACGTAAATTGAACAAGTGTGATAGAGATTCTCTGAATTCTTAAATTAACCATAACATAAAATGATCTAATCGGGTCTCTGTTTGCCCTACCCTAGAAGTTTAATAATGCATTTTACTCGACATTTCATGCGCTTTAAGATGCCACCTAGCACAATACGCTATCTGAAATTGGGGCGACGTAAATTGAACAAATGTGATAAAATTACGCTGAATTCTTATATTAACCATAATGTAAAATGATCTAATCGGCTGTCTGTTTACCCTACCCTAGAAGTTTCATGGTGCATTTTACTCGGCATTTCATGCGCTTTGAGGAGCCGCTTAGCCCAATACGCTATCTGAAATAGGAGCGACGTAAATTGAACAAATGTGATAGAATTTCGCTGAATTGTTAAATTAACCATAATATAAAATGATCTAATCGGGTCTCAGTTTGCCCTACCCTAGAAGTATAATAATGCATTTTACTCGACATTTCATGCGCTTTAAGATGCCGCTTAGCCCAATACGCTATCTGAAATAGGAGCGACGTAAATTGAACAAGTGTGATAGAATATCGCTGAACTCTTATATTATCCATAATGTAAAATGATCTAATTGGCTCTCTATTCGCACTACCCTAGAAGTTTACTAGTGCATTTTACTCTCCATTTCATGCGCTTTGAGATGCCGCTTAGACCAATGCGCTATCTGCAATAGGAGCAACGTAAATTGAACAAATGTGATAGAATTACGCTGCATTCTGATATTAACCGTTATATAAAATGATCTAGTCGGGTCTCTGTTTGCCTTCCCTAGAAGTTTGATAGTGCATTTCTCTCGCCATTTCATGCGCTTTGAGATGCCGCTTAGCCCAATACGCTATCTGAAATAGGAGCGACGTAAATTGAACAAATGTGATAGAATTAGGCTGAATTCTTATATTAATCGTAATATAAAATGATCTAATCGAGTCTCTGCTTGCCTTACCCTATAAGTGTAATAGTGCATTTTTACTCGCCATTTCATGCGCTTTGAGATGCCGCTTAGCCCAATACGCTATCTGAAATACGAGCGACGTAAATTGAACAAATGTGATAGAATTACGCTGAATTCTTATATTAACCGTAATTTAAAATGATCTAATCGCGTCTCTCTTTGCCTTACCCTCGAAGTTTACTATTGCATTTTACTCGCCATTTCATGCGCTTTGAGATGCCGCTTAGCCCAATACGCTATCTGAAATAGGAGCGACGTAAATTGAACAAATGTGATAGAATTTCGCTGAATTCTTAAATTAACCATAATATAAAATGATCTAATAAGGTCTCTGTTTGCCCTACCCTAGAAGTATAATAGTGCATTTTACTCGCCATTTCATGCGCTTTGAGATGACGCTTAGCCCAATACGCTATCTGAAATAGGAGCGACGTAAGTTGAACAAATGTGATAGAACTACGCTGCATTCTTATATTAACCGTAATATAAAATGATCTAATCGGGTCTCTGTTTGCCCTACCGTTGAAGTTTAATAGTGCATTTTACTCGCCATTTCATGCGCTTTGAGATGCCTCTTGTCCCAATACGCTGTCTGAAATGGGAGCGACGTAAATTGAACAAATGTGATAGAATTTCGCAGAATTCTTAAATTAACCATAATATAAAATGATATAATCGGGTCTCTGTTTGCCTTACCCTAGAAGTTTAATAGTGCATTTTACTCGCCATTTCATGCGCTTTGAGATGCCGCTTAGCCCAATACGCTATCTGAAATAGGAGCGGCGTAAATTGAACAAATGTGATAGAATTTCGCTGAACTCTTATATTATCCATAACGTAAAATGATCTAATCGGCTCTCTGTTCGCCCTACCCTAGAAGTTTAATAGTGCATTTTACTCGCCATTTCATGCGCTTTGAGATGCGGCTTAGACCAATACGCTATCTGAAATAGGAGCGACGTAAATTGAACAAACGTGATAGAATTTCGCTGAATTCTTAAATTAACCATAATATAAAATGTTCTAATCGGGTCTCTGCTGGCCCCACCCTAGAAGTTTAGTAGTGCTCTTTACTCGCCATTTCATGCGCTTTGAGATGCCATTTAGCCGAATACGCTATCTGAAATAGGACCGACGTAAATTGAACAAATGTGATAGAATTACGCTGCCTTCTTATATTAACCGTAATATAAAATGATCTAATCGGGTCTCTGTTTGCTTTACCATAGAAGTTTAATAGTGCATTTTACTCGCCATTTCATGCGGTTTGAGATGCCGCTTAGCCCAATACGCTATGTGAAATGGGAGCGACGTAAATTGAACAAATGTGATAGAATTTCGCTGAATTCTTAAATTAACCGTAATGTAAAATGATCTAGTCGGGTCTCTGTTTGCCGTACCCTAGAAGTGTAATAGTGCAATTTACTCGCAATTTCATGCGCTTTGAGATGCCGCTTAGACCAATACGCTATCTGAAATAGGAGCGACGTAAATTGAACAAACGTGATAGAATTTCGCTGAATTCTTAAATTAACCATAATATAAAATTATCTAATCGGGTCTGTGTTGGCCCCACCCTAGAAGTTTAATAGTGCATTTCACTCGCCATTTCATGCGCTTTGAGATTCCGCTTAGCCCAATACGCTATCTGAAATAGGAGCGACGTAAATTGAACAAATGTGATAGAATTTCGCTGAATTCTTATATTAACCAAAATTTAAAATGATCTAATCGGCTCTCTGGTTGCCCTACCCTAGAAGTTTAATAGTGCATTTTACTCGCCATTTCATGCGCTTTGTGATGCCGCTTAGCCCAATACGCTATCTGAAATAGGAGCGACGTAAATTGAACGAATGTGATTGAATTTCGCTGAATTCTTATATTAACCATAATGTAAAATGATCTAATCGGCTCTCTGGTTGCCCTACCCTAGAAGTTTAATAGTGCATTTTACTCGCCATTTCATGCGCTTTGAGATGCCGCTTAGCCCAATACGCTATCTGAAATAGGAGCGACGCAAATTGAACAAATGTGACAGAATTTCGCTGAATTCTTAAATTAACCATAATATAAAATGATCTAATCGAGTCTATGTTTGCCCTACCCCAGAAGTTTAATAGTGCATTTTACTCGCCATTGCATGCGCTTTGAGATGCCGCTTGGCCCAGTACGCTATCTGAAATAGGAGCGACGTAAATTGAACAAATGTGATAGAATTTCGCTGAATTCTTATATTAACCATAATATAAAATCATCTAATCGGGTCTCTGTTTGCCCTACCCTAAAAGTTTAATAGTGCATTTTGCTCATCATTTCATGCGCTATGAGATGCCGCTTAGCTCAATACGCTATCTGAAATAGGAGCGGCGTAAATTGAACAAATGTGATAGAATTACGCTGAATTCTTATATTAACCGTAATATAAAATGATCTAATCGGGTCTCTGTTTGCCTTACCCTAGATGATAAATAGTGCATTTTGCTCGCCATTTCATGCGCTTTGAGATGCTGCGTGGCCCAATACGCTATCTGAAATAGGAGCGACGTAAATTGAACAAATGTGATAGAATTTCGCTGAATTCTTAAATTAACCGTAATGTAAAATGATCTAGTCGGGTCTCTGTTTGCCGTACCCTAGAAGTTTAATACTGCATTTTACCCGCCATTTCATGCGCTATGAGATGCCGCTTAGCTCAATACGCTATCTGAAATAGGAGCGGCGTAAATTGAACAAATGTGATAGAATTACGCTGAATTCTTATATTAACCGTAATATAAAATGATCTAATCGGGTCTCTGTTTGCCTTACCCTAGATGATAAATAGTGCATTTTGCTCGCCATTTCATGCGCTTTGAGATGCTGCGTGGCCCAATACGCTATCTGAAATAGGAGCGACGTAAATTGAACAAATGTGATAGAATTTCGCTGAATTCTTAAATTAACCGTAATGTAAAATGATCTAGTCGGGTCTCTGTTTGCCGTACCCTAGAAGTTTAATACTGCATTTTACTCGCCATTTCATGCGCTTTGAGATGCCGCTTAGCCCAATACGCTATCTGAAATAGGAGCGACGTAAATTGAACAAATGTGATAGAATTAGGCTGAATTCTTATATTAATCGTAATATAAAATGATCTAATCGAGTCTCTGCTTGCCTTACCCTATAAGTGTAATAGTGCATTTTACTCGCCATTTCATGCGCTTTGAGATGCCGCTTAGCCCAATACGCTATCTGAAATACGAGCGACGTAAATTGAACAAATGTGATAGAATTACGCTGAATTCTTATATTAACCGTAATTAAAAATGATCTAATCGCGTCTCTCTTTGCCTTACCCTCGAAGTTTACTATTGCATTTTACTCGCCATTTCATGCGCTTGAGATGCCGCTTAGCCCAATACGCTATCTGAAATAGGAGCGACGTAAATTGAACAAATGTGATAGAATTTCGCTGAATTCTTAAATTAACCATAATATAAAATGATCTAATAAGGTCTCTGTTTGCCCTACCCTAGAAGTATAATAGTGCATTTTACTCGCCATTTCATGCGCTTTGAGATGACGCTTAGCCCAATACGCTATCTGAAATAGGAGCGACGTAAGTTGAACAAATGTGATAGAACTACGCTGAATTCTTATATTAACCGTAATATAAAATGATATAATCGGGTCTCTGTTTGCCTTACCCTAGAAGTTTGATAGTGCATTTTAATCGCCATTTCATGCGCTTTGAGATGCCGCTTGGCCCAGTACGCTATCTGAAATAGGAGCGACGTAAATTGAACGAATGTGATAGAATTTCGCTGAATTCTTAAATTAACCATAATATAAAATCATCTAATCGGGTCTCTGTTTGCCCTGCCCTAGAAGTTTAGTAGTGCATTTTGCTCATCATTTCATGCGCTATGAGATGCCGCTTAGCCCAATACGCTATCTGAAATAGGAGCGGCGTAAATTGAACAAATGTGATAGAATTTCGATGAATTCTTATATTAACCATAATGTAAAATGATCCAATCGGGTCTCTGTTCGCCCTGCCCTGGATGTTTAATAGTGTATGTTATTCGCTATTTCATGCGCTTTGAGATGCCGCTTAGTCCAATACGCTATCTGAAATAGGAGCGACGTAAATTGAACAAATGTAACAGAATTTCGCTGAATTCTTATATTAAATAAAATATAAAATGATCTAATCGGGTCTCCGATTGCCCTATCATAGAAGTTTAATAGTGCATTTTACTCGCCATTCCACGCGCTTTAAGATGCCGCCTAGCCCAGTACGCTATCTGAAAGAGGGGCGACGTAAATTGAACAAATGTGATAGAATTACGCTGAATTCTTATATTAACCGTAATATAAAATGATCTAATCGGGTCTCTGTTTGCCTTACCCTAGATGATAAATAGTGCATTTTGCTCGCCATTTCATGCGCTTTGAGATGCTGCGTGGCCCAATACGCTATCTGAAATAGGAGCGACGTAAATTGAACAAATGTGATAGAATTTCGCTGAATTCTTAAATTAACCGTAATGTAAAATGATCTAGTCGGGTCTCTGTTTGCCGTACCCTAGAAGTTTAATACTGCATTTTACTCGCCATTTCATGCGCTTTGAGATGCCGCTTAGCCCAATACGCTATCTGAAATAGGAGCAACGTAAATTGAACAAACGTGATAGAATTTCGCTGAATTCTTAAATTAACCATAATATAAAATGATCTAATCGGGTCTCTGTTGGCCCCACCCTACAAGTTTAATAGTGCATTTTACTCGCCATTTCATGCGCTTTGAGACGCCGCTTAGTCGAATACGCTATCTGAAATAGGAGCGACGTAAATTGAACAAATGTGATTGAATTTCGCTGAATTCTTATATTAACCATAATGTAAAATGATCTAATCGGGTCTCTGTTCGCCCTACCCTAGAAGTTTGATAGAGCATTTTACTCACCATTTCATGCGTTTTGAGATGCTGCTTAGCCCAATACGCTATCTGAAATAGGAGCGACGTAAATTGAACAAATGTGATTGAATTTCGCTGAATTCTTAAATTAACCATAATATAAAATAATCTAATCGGGTCTCTGTTGGCCCCACCCTGGAAGTTTAATAGTGCATTTTACTCGCCATTTCATGCGCTTTGAGACGCCGCTTAGTCGAATACGCTATCTGAAATAGGAGCGACGTAAATTGAACAAATGTGATTGAATTTCGCTGAATTCTTATATTAACCATAATGTAAAATGATCTAATCGGGTCTCTGTTCGCCCTACCCTAGAATTTTGATAGAGCATTTTACTCACCATTTCATGCGTTTTGAGATGCTGCTTAGCCCAATACGCTATCTGAAATACGAGCGACGTAAATTGAACAAATGTGATAGAATTACGCTGAATTCTTATATTAACCGTAATTTAAAATGATCTAATCGCGTCTCTCTTTGCCTTACCCTCGAAGTTTACTATTGCATTTTACTCGCCATTTCATGCGCTTTGAGATGCCGCTTAGCCCAATACGCTATCTGAAATAGGAGCGACGTAAATTGAACAAATGTGATAGAACTACGCAGAATTCTTACATTAATCGTATTATAAAATGATATAATCGGGTCTGTGTTTGCCTTACCCTAGAAGTTTGATAGTGCATTTTACTCGCCATTTCATGCGCTTTGAGATGCCGCTTAGCCCAATACGCTATCTGAAATAGGAGCAACGTAAATTGAACAAACGTGATAGAATTTCGCTGAATTCTTAAATTAACCATAATATAAAATGATCTAATCGGGTCTCTGTTGGCCCCACCCTACAAGTTTAATAGTGCATTTTACTCGCCATTTCATGCGCTTTGAGATTCCATTTAGCCGAAAACGCTATCTGAAATAGGACCGACGTAAATTGAACAAATGTGATAGAATTACGCTGCCTTCTTATATTAACCGTAATATAAAATGATCTAACCGGGTCTCTGTTTGCTTTACCACAGAAGTTTAATAGTGCATCTTACTCGCCATTTCATGCGCTTTGAGATGCCATTTAGCCGAATACGCTATCTGAAATAGGAGCGACGTAAATTGAACAAATGTGATAGAATTACGCTACCTTCTTATATTAACAATAATATAAAAGGATCTAATCTGGTCTCTGATTGCCCTATCATAGAAGTTTTATAGTGCATTTTACTCGTCATTTCATGCGCTTTAAGGTGCTGCCTAGCCCAATACGCTGTCTGAAATACGAGCGACATAAATTGAACAAATCTGATCGAATTACGCAGAATTCTTGTATTAATCATAATATAGAATGATCTAATCGGGTCTTTGATAGCCCTATCATAGAAGGTTAGTAGTGCATTTTACTCGCCATTCCACGCGCATTAATATGCCGCCTAATCCAATACGCTATCTGAAACAGGAGCGACGTAACTTGAACAAATGTGATAGAATTTCGCTGAATTCTTATATTAACCATAATATAAGATGACCTAATCGGGTCTCTGATTGCCCTATCTGCGAAGTTTAGTAGAGCATTTTACTCGACATTTCATGCGCTTGAAGATGCCGCCTCACCCAATACGCTATCTGAAATAGGAGCGTCTTAAATTGAACAAATGTCATAGAATTACGCACAATTCTTATATTAGCTATAATATAAAATGATCTAATCGGGTCTCTCATTGCCCTATCATAGAAGTTTAATAGTGCATTTCACTCGTCATTTCGTGCGCTTTAATGTGCCGCCTAGCCCAATACGCTATCTGAAATTGGAGCGACGTAAATTGAACAAGTGTGATAGAGATTCTCTGAATTCTTAAATTAACCATAACATAAAATGATCTAATCGGGTCTCTGTTTGCCCTACCCTAGAAGTTTAATAATGCATTTTACTCGACATTTCATGCGCTTTAAGATGCCACCTAGCACAATACGCTATCTGAAATTGGGGCGACGTAAATTGAACAAATGTGATAAAATTACGCTGCATTCTTATATTAACAATAATATAAAATGGCCTTATCTGGTCTCTGATTGCCCTATCCTAGAAGTTTAATAGTGCATTTTACTCGTCAGTTCATGCGCTTCGAGATGACGCTTAGCACAACACGCTATCTGAAATAGGAGCGACGTAAATTGAACAAATGTGATAGAATTTCGCTGAATTCTTAAATTAACCATAATATAAAATGATCTAATCGGGTCTCTGTTTGCCCTACCCTAGAAGTTTAATGGTGCATTTTACTCCCCATTCCACGCGCTTTAAGATGCCGCTTAGCCCAATACGCTATCTGAAATAGGAGCGACGTAAATTGAACGAATGGGATTGAATTTCGCTGAATTCTTATATTAACCATAATGTAAAATGATCTAATCGGCTGTCTGTTTACCCTACCCTAGAAGTTTCATGGTGCATTTTACTCGGCATTTCATGCGCTTTGAGGAGCCGCTTAGCCCAATACGCTATCTGAAATAGGAGCGACGTAAATTGAACAAATGTGATAGAATTTCGCTGAATTGTTAAATTAACCATAATATAAAATGATCTAATCGGGTCTCAGTTTGCCCTACCCTAGAAGTATAATAATGCATTTTACTCGCCATTTCATGCGCTTTAAGATGCCGCTTAGCCCAATACGCTATCTGAAATAGGAGCGACGTAAATTGAACAAGTGTGATAGAATATCGCTGAACTCTTATATTATCCATAATGTAAAATGATCTAATTGGCTCTCTATTCGCACTACCCTAGAAGTTTACTAGTGCATTTTACTCTCCATTTCATGCGCTTTGAGATGCCGCTTAGACCAATGCGCTATCTGAAATAGGAGCAACGTAAATTGAACAAATGTGATAGAATTACGCTGCATTCTGATATTAACCGTTATATAAAATGATCTAGTCGGGTCTCTGTTTGCCTTCCCTAGAAGTTTGATAGTGCATTTCTCTCGCCATTTCATGCGCTTTGAGATGCCGCTTAGCCCAATACGCTATCTGAAATAGGAGCGACGTAAATTGAACAAAATGTGATAGAATTT
>CAKAJE020001208.1:0-39577 GCA_916610135.2 Macropis europaea | reverse complement strand
AGCTAGGCGGCATCTTAAAGCGCGTGGAATGGCGAGTAAAATGCACTATTAACCTTCTATGATAGGGCAATCAGAGACCCGATTAGATCATTTTATATATTGGTTAATATAGGATTTCAACTAATTCTATCACATTTGTAAAATTTACGTCGCTCCTATTACAGATAGCTTATTGGGCTTAGCGGCATCTCAAAGCGCATGAAATGACGAGTAAAATGCACTATTAAACTTCTAGGGTAGGGCAAACAGAGACCCGATTAGATCATTTGATATTATGGTTAATTTAAAAATTCAGCAAAATTCTATCACATTTGCTCAATTTCCGTCGCTCCTATTTCAGATAGCGTACTGGGCTAGGCGGCATCTTAAAGCGCGTGGAATGGCGAGTAAAATGCACTATTAAAATTCTATGATAGGGCAATCAGAGGCCCGATTAGATCATTTTATATTATGGTTAATTTAAGAATTCAGCAAAATTCTATCACATTTGTTCAATTTCCGTCGCTCCTATTTCAGATAGCGTACTGGGCTAGGCGGCATCTTAAAGCGGGTGGAATGGCGAGTAGAATGCACTATTAAAATTCTATGATAGGGCAATCAGAGACCCGATTAGATCATTTTATATTTTGGTTAATATAAGAATTCAGCGAAATTCTATCACATTTGTTCAATTTGCGTCGCTCCTATTACAATAGCTTATTGGGCTCAGCGGCATCTCAAAGCGCATGAAATGACGAGTGAAATGCACTATTAAACTTCTAGGCTAGGGCGAACAGAGACCCGAGCAGATCATTTTACATTATGGTTAATAAAAGAATTCAGCGAAATTCTATCACATTTGTTCAACTTACGTCGCTCCTATTTCAGATAGCGTATTGGGCTAAGCGGCATCGCAAAGCGCATGAAATGGCGAGTGAAATGCACGATTAGACTTCTATGGTAGGGCGAACAGAGACCCGATTAGATCATTTTATATTTTGGTTAATATAAGAATTCAGTGAAATTCTATCACATTCGTTCAATTTACGTCGCTCCTATTTCAAATAGCGTATTGGGCTCAGCGGCATCTCAAAGCGCATGAAATGACGAGCAAAATGCACTATTAAACTTCTAGGGTAGGGCAAACAGAGACCCGATTAGATCATTTTATGTTATGGTTAATTTAAGAATTCAGCGAAATTCTATCACATTTGTTCAACTTACGTCGCTCCTATTTCAAATAGCGTATTGAGCTATGCGGCATCTCAATGCGCATGAAATGGCGAGCGAAATGCACTATTAAACTTCTAGGGTAGAGCAAACAGAGACCCGATTAGATCATTTTGTACTATGGTTAATTTAAGAATTCAGCAAAATTCTATCACATTTGTTCAATTTACGTCGCTTCTATTTCAGACAGCGTACTGAGCTAGGCGGCATCTTAAAGCGCGTGGAATGGCGAGTAAAATGCACTATTAACCTTCTATGATAGGGCAATCAGAGACCAGATTAGATCATTATATACTTTGGTTAATATAAGAATTCAGCGAAATTCTATCACATTTGTTCAATTTACGTCGCTCCTATTTCAGATAGCGTATTGGGCTAAGTGGCATCTCAAGGCGCATGAAATGGCGAATAAAATGCGCTATTAAACTTCTAGGCTAGGGCGAACAGAGACCCGATTAGATCATTTTACATTAAGGTTAATATAAGTATTCAGCGAGATTCTATCACACTTGTTCAAGTTACGTCGCTCCTATTTCAGATAGCGTATTGGGCTAAGCGGCATCTCAAAGCGCATGAAATGACGAGTGAAATGCACTATTAAACTTCTAGGGTAGGGCAAACAGGGACCCGATTAGACCATTTCATATTATGGTTAATTTAAGAATTCAGCGAAATTCTATCACATTTGTTCAATTTACGTCGTTCCTATTTCAGATAGCGTCCTGCGCTAAGCGGAATCTAAAAGCGCATGCAATGGCGAGTATAATGCACTATTATACTTCTAGGATGAGGCAAACAGAGACTCGATTAGAACATTTTATATTACGGTTAATATAAGAATTCAGCGTAATTCTATCACATTTGTTCAACTTACGTCGTTCCTATTTCAGATAGCGTACTGGGCTAGGCGGCATCTTAAAGCGCGTGGAATGGCGAGTAAAATGCACTATTAAAATTCTATGATAGGGCAATCAGAGACCCGATTAGATCATTTTATATTTTGGTTAATATAAGAATTCAGTGAAATTCTATCACATTTGTTCAATTTACGTCGCTCCTATTTCAAATAGCGTATTGGGCTCAGCGGCATCTCAAAGCGCATGAAATGACGAGCAAAATGCACTATTAAACTTCTAGGGTAGGGCAAACAGAGACCCGATTAGATCATTTTATGTTATGGTTAATTTAAGAATTCAGCGAAATTCTATCACATTTGTTCAACTTACGTCGCTCCTATTTCAAATAGCGTATTGAGCTAAGCGGCATCTCAAAGCGCATGAAATGGCGAGCGAAATGCACTATTAAACTTCTAGGGTAGAGCAAACAGAGACCCGATTAGATCATTTTGTACTATGGTTAATTTAAGAATTCAGCAAAATTCTATCACATTTATTCAATTTACGTCGCTCCTATTGCAGATAGCGAACTGGCCTAGGCGGCATCTTAAAGCGCGTGGAATGGCGAGTAATATGCACTACTAAACTTCTATGATAGGGCAATCAGAGACCCGATTAGATCATTTTATATTTTGTTTAATATAAGGCTTCAGGGAAATTCTATCACATTTGTTCAATTTACGTCGCTCCTATTTCAGATAGCTTATTGGGCTAAGCGGCATCTGAAGGCGCATGAAATGGCGAGTAAAATGCACTATTAAACTTCTATGATAGGGAATCAGAGACCCGATTAGATCATTTTATATTTTGGTTAATATAAGAATTCAACGAAATTCTATCACATTCGTTCAATTTACGTCGCTCCTGTTACAGACAGCTTATTGGGCTTAGCGGCATCTCAAAGCGCATGGAATGACGAGTGAAATGCACTATTAACCTTCTCGGGTAGGGTAAACAGTGACGCGATTAGATCATTTTATATTATGGTTAATTTAAGAATTCAGCAAAATTCTATCACATTTGCTCAATTTACGTCGCTCCTATTTCAGATAGCGTATTGGGCTAAGCGGTATCTCAAAGCGCATGAAATGGCGAGTAAAATGCAATACTAAACTTCTAGGATAAGGCAAACAGAGACCCGATCAGATTATTTTATATTACGGTTAATATAAGAATTCAGCGTAATTCTATCACATTTGTTCAACTTACGTTGCTCCTAATTTAGATAGCGTACTGGGCTAGGCGGCATCTTAAAGCGCGTGGAATGGCGAGTAAAATGCAATGCGAAACTTCTATGATAGAGCAATCAGAGACCCGATTAGATCATTTTATATTTTGTTTAATATAAGATTTCAGGGAAATTCTATCACATTTGTTCAATTTACGTCGCTCCTATTTCAGATAGCGTATTGGGCTAAGCGGCATCTCAAGGCGCATGAAATGGCGAATAAAATGCGCTATTAAACTTCTAGGCTAGGGCGAACAGAGACCCGATTAGATCATTTTACATTAAGGTTAATATAAGTATTCAGCGAGATTCTATCACACTTGTTCAAGTTACGTCGCTTCTATTTCAGACAGCGTACTGAGCTAGACGGCATCTTAAAGCGCGTGGAATGGCGAGTAAAATGCACTATTAACCTTCTATGATAGGGCAATCAGAGACCAGATTAGATCATTATATACTTTGGTTAATATAAGAATTCAGCGAAATTCTATCACATTTGTTCAATTTACGTCGCTCCTATTTCAGATAGCGTATTCGGCTAAGCGGCATCTCAAAGCGCATGAAATGACGAGTGAAATGCACTATTAAACTTCTAGGGTAGGGCAAACAGGGACCCGATTAGATCATTTTATATTATGGTTAATTTAAGAATTCAGCGAAATTCTATCACATTTGTTCAATTTACGTCGCTTCTATTACAGATAGCTTATTGGGCTTAGCGGCATCTCAAAGCGCATGGAATGACGAGTGAAATGCACTATTAAACTTCTAGGGTAGGGCAAACAGAGACCCGATTAGGTCATTTTATATTATGGTTAATTTAAGAATTCAGCAAAATTCTATCACATTTGTTCAATTTACGTCGTTCCTATTTCAGATAGCGTCCTGCGCTAAGCGGAATCTAAAAGCGCATGAAATGGCGAGTATAATGCACTATTATACTTCTAGGATGAGGCAAACAGAGACCCGATTAGATCATTTTATATTACGGTTAATATAAGAATTCAGCGTAATTCTATCACATTTGTTCAACTTACGTCGTTCCTATTTCAGATGGCGTACTGGGCTAGGCGGCATCTTAAAGCGCGTGAAATGGCGAGTAAAATGCACTATTAAACTTCTATGATAGGGCAATCAGAGACCCGATTAGATCATTTTATATATTGGTTAATATAGGATTTCAACTAATTCTATCACATTTGTAAAATTTACGTCGCTCCTATTACAGATAGCTTATTGGGCTTAGCGGCATCTCAAAGCGCATGAAATGACGAGTGAAATGCAGTATTAAACTTCTAGGCTAGGGCGAACAGAGACCCGAGCAGATCATTTCACATTATGGTTAATAAAAGAATTCAGCGAAATTCTATCACATTTGTTCAACTTACGTCGCTCCTATTTCAGATAGCGTATTGGGCTAAGCGGCATCGCAAAGCGCATGAAATGGCGAGTGAAATGCACCATTAGACTTCTATGGTAGGGCGAACAGAGACCCGATTAGATCATTTTATATTTTGGTTAATATAAGAATTCAGTGAAATTCTATCACATTTGTTCAATTTACGTCGCTCCTATTTCAAATAGCGTATTGGGCTCAGCGGCATCTCAAAGCGCATGAAATGACGAGCAAAATGCACTATTAAACTTCTAGGGTAGGGCAAACAGAGACCCGATTAGATCATTTTATATTTTGTTTAATATAAGATTTCAGGGAAATAGTATCACATTTGTTCAATTCACGTCGCTCCAATTTCACATAGCGTATTGGGCTAAGCGGCATCTCAAAGCGCATGAAATGGCGAATAAAATTCACTATTAAACTTCTAGGCTAGGGCGAACAGAGACCCGAGCAGATCATTTTACATTTTGGTTAATAAAAGAATTCAGCGTAATTCTATCACATTTGTTCAACTTACGTCGCTCCTATTTCAGATAGCGTATTGGGCTTATCGGCATCTCAAAGCGCATGAAATGGCGAGTGAAATGCACTATTAGACTTCTATGGTAGGGCGAACAGAGACCCGATTGGATCATTTTACATTAAGGTTAATATAAGAATTCACGGGAATTCTATCACATTTGTTCAATTTACGTCGCTCCTATTCCAGATAGCGTATTGGGCTAAGCGGCATCTCAAAGCGCATGAAATGGCGAGTAAAATGCGCTATTAAATTTCTAGGATAAGGCAAACAGAGACCCGATTAGATCATTTTATATTACGGTTAATATAAGAATTCAACGTAATTCTATCACATTTGTTCAAGTTACGTCGCTCCTATTTCAGATAGCGTACTGGGCTAGGCGGCATCTTAAAGCGCGTGGAATGGCGAGTAAAATGCACTACTAATCTTCGATGATAGGGCAATCAGAGACCCGATTAGATCATTTTATATTTTGATTAATATAAGATTTCAGGGAAATTCTATCACATTTGTTCAATTTACGTCGCTCCTACTTCAGATGGCGTATTGGGCTAAGCGGGATCTCAAAGCGCATGAAATGGCGAGTGAAATGCACCATTAGACTTCTATGGTAGGGCGAACAGAGACCCGATTAGATCATTTTACATTAATGTTAATACAAGGATTCACGGAAATTCTATCACATTTGTTCAATTTACGTCGCTCCTATTTCAGACAGCGTATTCGGCTAAGCGGCATCTCAAAGCGCATAAAATGGCGAATAAAATGCACTATTAAACTTCTAGGCTAGGGCGAACAGAGACCCGATCAGATCATGTTACATTATGGTTAATAACAGAATTCAGCGAAATTCTATCACATTTGTTCAATTTACGTCGCTCCTATTTCAGATAGCGTACTGGGCTAGGCGGCATCTTAAAGCGCGTGGAATGGCGAGTGAAATGCACTATTAAACTTCTATGATAGGGCAATCAGAGACCCGATTAGATCATTTTATGTTTTGGTTAATATAAGAATTCAACGAAATTCTATCACATTTGAAAAATTTACGTCGCTCCTATTTCAGATAGCGTACTGGGCTAGGCGGCATCTTAAAGCGCATGAAATGACGAGTGAAATGCACTATTAAACTTCTAGGGTAGGGCAAACAGAGACCCGATTAGATCATTTTATATTTTGTTTAATATAAGATTTCAGGGAAATAGTATCACATTTGTTCAATTTACGTCGCTCCAATTTCAGATAGCGTATTGGGCTAAGCGGCATCTCAAAGCGCATGAAATGGCGAATAAAATTCACTATTAAACTTCTAGGCTAGGGCGAACAGAGACCCGAGCAGATCATTTTACATTATGGTTAATAAAAGAATTCAGCGTAATTCTATCACATTTGTTCAACTTACGTCGCTCCTACTTCAGATAGCGTACTGGGCTAGGCGGCATCTTAAAGCGCATGAAATGGCGAGTAAAATGCGCTATTAAACTTCTAGGATAAGGCAAACAGAGACCCGATTAGATCATTTTATATTACGGTTAATATAAGAATGCAGCGTAATTCTATCACATTTGTTCAAGTTAAGTCGCTCCTACTTCAGATAGCGTACTGGGCTAGGCGGCATCTTAAAGCGCGTGGAATGGCGAGTAAAATGCACTACTAATCTTCTATGATAGGGCAATCAGAGACCCGATTAAATCATTTTATATTTTGATTAATATAAGATTTCAGGGATATTCTATCACATTTATTCAATTTACGTCGCTGCTATTTCAGATAGCGTATTGGGCTAAGCGGGATCTCAAAGCGCATGAAATGGCGACTAAAATGCACTATTAAGCTTCTAGGGTAGAGCAAACAGAGACCCGATTAGATCATTTTATATTATGGTTAATTTAAGAATACAGCAAAATTCTATCACATTTGTTCAATTTACGTCGCTCCTGTTTCAGATAGCGTGCTGGGCCATGCGGCATCTTAAAGCGCGTGGAATGGCGAGTAAAATGCACTATTAAACTTCTATGATAGGGCTATCAGAGACCAGACTAGATCATTTTATACTTTGGTTAATATAAGAATTCAGCGAAATTCTATCACATTTGTTCAATTTACGTCGCTCCTATTTCAGATAGCGTATTGGGCTAGGCGGCATCTCAAAGCGCATGAAATGACGAGTGAAATGCACTATTATACTTCTAGGGTAGGGCGAACAGAGACCCGAAGAGATCATTTTACATTAAGGTGAATATAAGAATGCAGCGTAATTCTGTCACATTTGTTCAACTTACGTCGCTCCTATTTCAGATAGCCTATTGGGTTAAGCGTCATCTCAAAGCGCATGAAATGACGAGTGAAATGCACTATTAAACTTCTAGGGTAGGGCGAACAGAGACCCGATTACATCATTTTACATTAAGGTTAATATAAGTATTCAGCGAGATTCTATCACACTTGTTCAATTTACGTCGCTTCTATTTCAGACAGCGTACTGGGCTAGGCGGCATCTTAAAGCGCGTGGAATGGCGAGTAAAATGCACTATTAACCTTCTATGATAGGGCAATCAGAGACCAGATTAGATCATTTTATACTTTGGTTAATATAAGAATTCAGCGAAATTCTATCACATTTGTTCAATTTACGTGGCTCCTATTTCAGATAGCGTATTGGGCTAGGCGGCATCTTAAAGCGCGTGGAATGGCGAGTAATATGCACCACTAAACTTCTATGATAGGGCAATCAGAGACCCGATTAGATCATTTTATATTTTGGTTAATATAAGAATTCAGCGAAATTCTATCACATTTGTTCAATTTACGTCGCTCCTATTACAGATAACTTATTGTGCTTAGTGGCATCTCAAAGCGCATGAAGTGGCGAGTGAAATGCACTATTAAACTTCTAGGGTAGTGCAAACAGAGACCCGATTAGATCATTTTACATTATGGTTAATGTAAGAATTCAGCGTAATTCTATCACATTTGTTCAACTTACGTCGCTCCTATTTCAGATAGCGTACTGGGCTAGGCGGCACCTTAAAGCGCGTGGGATGACGAGTAAAATGCACTACTAAACTTCTATGATAGGGCAATCAGAGACCCGATTAGATCATTTTATATTTTGTTTAATATAAGATTTCACGGAAATTCTATCACATTTGTTCAATTTACGTCGCTCCTATTTCAGATAGCGTATTGGGCTAAGCGGCATGTCAAAGCGCGTGAAATGACGAGTGAAATGCACTGTTAAACTTCTATGATAGGGCAATCAGAGACCCGATTAGATCATTTTATATTTTGTTTAATATAAGATTTCACGGAAATTCTATCACATTTGTTCAATTTGCGTCGCTCCTATTACAAATAGCTTATTGGGCTCAGCGGCATCTCAAAGCGCACGAAATGACGAGTGGAATGCACTATTAAACTTCTAGGCTAGGGCGAACAGAGACCCGAGCAGATCATTTTACATTATGGTTAATAAAAGAATTCAGCCAAATTCTATCACATTTGTTCAACTTACGTCGCTCCTATTTCAGATAGCGTATTGGGCTAAGCGGCATCGCAAAACGCATGAAATGGCGAGTGAAATGCACCATTAGACTTCTATGGTAGGGCGAACAGAGACCCGATTAGATCATTTTATATTTTGGTTAATATAAGAATTCAGTGAAATTCTATCACATTTGTTCAATTTACGTCGCTCCTATTTCAAATAGCGTATTGGGCTCAGCGGCATCTCAAAGCGCATGAAATGGCGAGCAAAATGCACTATTAAACTTCGAGGGTAGGGCAAACAGAGACCCGATTAGATCATTTTATGTTATGGTTAATTTAAGAATTCAGCGAAATTCTATCACATTTGTTCAACTTACGTCGCTCCTATTTCAAATAGCGTATTGAGCTAAGCGGCATCTCAAAGCGCATGAAATGGCGAGCAAAATGCACTATTAAACTTCCAGGGTAGAGCAAACAGAGACCCGATTAGATCATTTTGTACTATGGTTAATTTAAGAATTCAGCAAAATTCTATCACATTTGTTCAATTTACGTCGCTCCTATTGCAGATAGCGAACTGGGCTATGCGGCATCTTAAAGCGTTCGGAATGGCGAGTAAAATGCACTATTTAACTTCTATCCTAGGGCAATCAGAGACCCGATTAGATCATTTTATATTTTGGTTAATATAAGAATTCAGCGAAATTCTATCACATTTGTTCAATTTGCGTCGCTCCTATTACAAATAGCTTATTGGGCTCAGCGGCATCTCAAAGCGCATGAAATTACGAGTGAAATGCACTATTAAACTTCTAGGGTAGGGCGAACAGAGACCCGAAGAGATCATTTTACATTAAGGTGAATATAAGAATGCAGCGTAATTCTGTCACATTTGTTCAACTTACGTCGCTCCTATTTCAGATAGCGTATTGGGTTAAGCGTCATCTCAAAGCGCAAGAAATGACGAGTGAAATGCACTATTAAACTTCTAGGGTAGGGCAAACAGAGACCCGATTAGATCATTTTACATTAAGGTTAATATAAGTATTCAGCGAGATTCTATCACACTTGTTCAATTTACGTCGCTTCTATTTCAGACAGCGTACTGGGCTAGGCGGCATCTTAAAGCGCGTGGAATGGCGAGTAAAATGCACTATTAAACTGCTAGGATAAGGCAAACAGAGACCCGATTAGATCATTTTACATTAAGGTTAATATAAGAATTCAACGAAATTCTATCACATTTGTTCAATTTACGTCGCTCCTATTTCAGATAGCGTATTGGGCTAAGCGGCATCTCAAAGCGCATGAAATGGCGAGTAAAATGCGCTGTTAAACTTCTAGGGTAGGGCAAACGGAGACCCGATTAGATCATTTTATATTATGGTTAATTTAAGAATTCAGCCAAATTCTATCACATTTGTTCAATTTACGTCGCTCCTATTTCAGATAGCGTACTGGGCTAGGCGGCATCTTCAAGCGCGTGGAATGGCGAGTGAAATGCACCATTAGACTTCTATGGTAGGGCGAACAGAGACCCGATTAGATCATTTTATATTTTGGTTAATATAAGAATTCAGTGAAATTCTATCACATTTGTTCAATTTACGTCGCTCCTATTTCAAATAGCGTATTGGGCTCAGCGGCCTCTCAAAGCGCATGAAATGGCGAGCAAAATGCACTATTAAACTTCTAGGGTAGGGCAAACAGAGACCCGATTAGATCATTTTATGTTATTGTTAATTTAAGAATTCAGCGAAATTCTATCACATTTGTTCAACTTACGTCGCTCCTATTTCAAATAGCGTATTGAGCTAAGCGGCATCTCAAAGCGCATGAAATGGCGAGCAAAATGCACTATTAAACTTCCAGGGTAGAGCAAACAGAGACCCGATTAGATCATTTTGTACTATGGTTAATTTAAGAATTCAGCAAAATTCTATCACATTTGTTCAATTTACGTCGCTCCTATTGCAGATAGCGAACTGGGCTATGCGGCATCTTAAAGCGTTCGGAATGGCGAGTAAAATGCACTATTTAACTTCTATCCTACGGCAATCAGAGACCCGATTAGATCATTTTATATTTTCGTTAATATAAGAATTCAGCGAAATTCTATCACATTTGTTCAATTGGCGTCGCTCCTATTACAAATAGCTTATTGGGCTCAGCGGCATCTCAAAGCGCATGAAATTACGAGTGAAATGCACTATTAAACTTCTAGGGTAGGGCGAACAGAGACCCGAAGAGATCATTTTACATTAAGGTGAATATAAGAATGCAGCGTAATTCTGTCACATTTGTTCAACTTACGTCGCTCCTATTTCAGATAGTGTATTGGGTTAAGCGTCATCTCAAAGCGCAAGAAATGACGAGTGAAATGCACTATTAAACTTCTAGGGTAGGGCAAACAGAGACCCGATTAGATCATTTTACATTAAGGTTAATATAAGTATTCAGCGAGATTCTATCACATTTGTTCAATTTACGTCGCTCCTATTTCAGATAGCGTACTGGGCTAGGCGGCATCTTCAAGCGCGTGGAATGGCGAGTCAAATGCACTATTAAACTTCTATGATAGGGCAATCAGAGACCCGATTAGATCATTTTATATTACGGTTAATATAAGAATGCAGCGTGATCCTATCACATTTGTTCAAGTTACGTCGCTCCTATTTCAGATAGCGTACTGGGCTAGGCGGCATCTTAAAGCGCGTGGAATGGCGAGTGAAATGCACTATTAAACTTCTATGATAGGGCAATCAGAGACCCGATTAGATCATTTTATATTTTGGTTAATATAAGAATTCAGCGAAATTCTATCACATTTGTTCAATTTACGTCGTTCCTATTACAGATAACTTATTGTGCTTAGCGGCATCTCAAAGCGCATGAAGTGGCGAGTGAAATGCACTATTAAACTTCTAGGGTAATGCAAACAGAGACCCGATTAGATCATTTTACATTATGGTTAATGTAAGAATTCAGCGTAATTCTATCACATTTGTTCAACTTACGTCGCTCCTATTTCAGATAGCGTACTGGGCTATTCGGCATCTTAAAGCGCGTGGAATGGCGAGTAAAATGCACTACTAATCTTCTATGATAGGGCAATCAGAGACCCGATTAGATCATTTTATATTTTGATTAATATAAGATTTCAGGGAAATTCTATCACATTTGTTCAATTTACGTCGCTCCTATTTCAGATAGCGTATTGGGCTAAGCGGGATGTCAAAGCGCATGAAATGGCGACTAAAATGCACTATTAAACTTCTAGGCTAGGGCGAACAGAGTCCCGATTAGATCATTTCACATTAAGGTTAATATAAGAATTCACAGAAATTCTATCACATTTGTTCAATTTACGTCGCTCCTATTTCAGATAGCGTATTAGGCTATGCGGCATCTCAAAGCGCATGAAATGGCGAATAAAATTCACTATTAAACTTCTAGGGTAGGGCAAACAGAGACCCGATTAGATCATTTTATATTACGATTAATATAAGAATTCAGCGAAATTCTATCACATTTGTTCATCTTACGTCGCTCCTATTTCAGATAGCGTACTGGGCTAGGCGGCATCTTAAAGCGCGTGGAAGGGCGAGTAAAATGCACTACTAAACTTCTATGATAGAGCAATCAGAGACCCGATTAGATCATCTTATATTTTGTTTAATATAAGATTGCAGGGAAATTCTATCACATTTGTTCAATTTACGTCGCTCCTATTTCAGATAGCGTATTGGGCTAAGCGGCATCTTAAAGCGCGTGGAATGGCGAGTAAAATGCACTACTAAACTTCTATGATAGGGCAATCAGAGACCCGATTAGATCATTTTATATTTTGTTTAATATAAGATTTCACGGAAATTCTATCACATTTGTTCAATTTACGTCGCTCCTATTTCAGATAGCGTATTGGGCTAAGCGGCATGTCAAAGCGCGTGAAATGACGAGTGAAATGCACTGTTAAACTTCTATGATAGGGCAATCAGAGACCCGATTAGATCATTTTATATTTTGTTTAATATAAGATTTCACGGAAATTCTATCACATTTGTTCAATTTGCGTCGCTCCTATTACAAATAGCTTATTGGGCTCAGCGGCATCTCAAAGCGCACGAAATGACGAGTGGAATGCACTATTAAACTTCTAGGCTAGGGCGAACAGAGACCCGAGCAGATCATTTTACATTATGGTTAATAAAAGAATTCAGCCAAATTCTATCACATTTGTTCAACTTACGTCGCTCCTATTTCAGATAGCGTATTGGGCTAAGCGGCATCGCAAAACGCATGAAATGGCGAGTGAAATGCACCATTAGACTTCTATGGTAGGGCGAACAGAGACCCGATTAGATCATTTTATATTTTGGTTAATATAAGAATTCAGTGAAATTCTATCACATTTGTTCAATTTACGTCGCTCCTATTTCAAATAGCGTATTGGGCTCAGCGGCATCTCAAAGCGCATGAAATGGCGAGCAAAATGCACTATTAAACTTCGAGGGTAGGGCAAACAGAGACCCGATTAGATCATTTTATGTTATGGTTAATTTAAGAATTCAGCGAAATTCTATCACATTTGTTCAACTTACGTCGCTCCTATTTCAAATAGCGTATTGAGCTAAGCGGCATCTCAAAGCGCATGAAATGGCGAGCAAAATGCACTATTAAACTTCCAGGGTAGAGCAAACAGAGACCCGATTAGATCATTTTGTACTATGGTTAATTTAAGAATTCAGCAAAATTCTATCACATTTGTTCAATTTACGTCGCTCCTATTGCAGATAGCGAACTGGGCTATGCGGCATCTTAAAGCGTTCGGAATGGCGAGTAAAATGCACTATTTAACTTCTATCCTAGGGCAATCAGAGACCCGATTAGATCATTTTATATTTTGGTTAATATAAGAATTCAGCGAAATTCTATCACATTTGTTCAATTTGCGTCGCTCCTATTACAAATAGCTTATTGGGCTCAGCGGCATCTCAAAGCGCATGAAATTACGAGTGAAATGCACTATTAAACTTCTAGGGTAGGGCGAACAGAGACCCGAAGAGATCATTTTACATTAAGGTGAATATAAGAATGCAGCGTAATTCTGTCACATTTGTTCAACTTACGTCGCTCCTATTTCAGATAGCGTATTGGGTTAAGCGTCATCTCAAAGCGCAAGAAATGACGAGTGAAATGCACTATTAAACTTCTAGGGTAGGGCAAACAGAGACCCGATTAGATCATTTTACATTAAGGTTAATATAAGTATTCAGCGAGATTCTATCACACTTGTTCAATTTACGTCGCTTCTATTTCAGACAGCGTACTGGGCTAGGCGGCATCTTAAAGCGCGTGGAATGGCGAGTAAAATGCACTATTAAACTGCTAGGATAAGGCAAACAGAGACCCGATTAGATCATTTTACATTAAGGTTAATATAAGAATTCAACGAAATTCTATCACATTTGTTCAATTTACGTCGCTCCTATTTCAGATAGCGTATTGGGCTAAGCGGCATCTCAAAGCGCATGAAATGGCGAGTAAAATGCGCTGTTAAACTTCTAGGGTAGGGCAAACGGAGACCCGATTAGATCATTTTATATTATGGTTAATTTAAGAATTCAGCCAAATTCTATCACATTTGTTCAATTTACGTCGCTCCTATTTCAGATAGCGTACTGGGCTAGGCGGCATCTTAAAGCGCGTGGAATGGCGAGTGAAATGCACCATTAGACTTCTATGGTAGGGCGAACAGAGACCCGATTAGATCATTTTATATTTTGGTTAATATAAGAATTCAGTGAAATTCTATCACATTTGTTCAATTTACGTCGCTCCTATTTCAAATAGCGTATTGGGCTCAGCGGCCTCTCAAAGCGCATGAAATGGCGAGCAAAATGCACTATTAAACTTCTAGGGTAGGGCAAACAGAGACCCGATTAGATCATTTTATGTTATTGTTAATTTAAGAATTCAGCGAAATTCTATCACATTTGTTCAACTTACGTCGCTCCTATTTCAAATAGCGTATTGAGCTAAGCGGCATCTCAAAGCGCATGAAATGGCGAGCAAAATGCACTATTAAACTTCCAGGGTAGAGCAAACAGAGACCCGATTAGATCATTTTGTACTATGGTTAATTTAAGAATTCAGCAAAATTCTATCACATTTGTTCAATTTACGTCGCTCCTATTGCAGATAGCGAACTGGGCTATGCGGCATCTTAAAGCGCGTGGAATGGCGAGTAAAATGCACTACTAATCTTCTATGATAGGGCAATCAGAGACCCGATTAGATCATTTTATATTTTGATTAATATAAGATTTCAGGGAAATTCTATCACATTTGTTCAATTTACGTCGCTCCTATTTCAGATAGCGTATTGGGCTAAGCGGCATCTTAAAGCGCGTGGAATGGCGAGTAATATGCACCACTAAACTTCTATGATAGGGCAATCAGAGACCCGATTAGATCATTTTATATTTTGGTTAATATAAGAATTCAGCGAAATTCTATCACATTTGTTCAATTTACGTCGCTCCTATTACAGATAACTTATTGTGCTTAGTGGCATCTCAAAGCGCATGAAGTGGCGAGTGAAATGCACTATTAAACTTCTAGGCTAGGGCGAACAGAGACCAGATTAGATCATTTTATACTTTGGTTAACATAAGGATTCTGCGAAATTTTATCACATTTGTTCAATTTACGTCGCTCCTATTTCAGATAGCTTATTGGGCTAAGCGGCATCTGAAGGCACATGAAGTGACGAGTAAAATGCACTATTAAACTTCTAGGGTAGGGCCAACAGAGACCCGATTAGATCATTTTATATTATGGTTAATTTAAGATGTCAGCAAAATTCTATCACATTAGTTCAATTTACGTCGCTCCTGTTTCAGATAGCGCGCTGGGCCATGCGGCATCTTAAAGCGCGTGGAATGGCGAGTAAAATGCACTATTAAACTTCTATGATAGGGCAATCAGAGACCAGACTAGATCATTTTATACTTTGGTTAATATAAGAATTCAGCGAAATACTATCACATTTGTTCAATTTACGTCGCTCCTATTTCAGATAGCGTATTGGGCTAGGCGGCATCTCAAAGCGCATGAAATGACGAGTGAAATGCACTATTATACTTCTAGGGTAGGGCGAACAGAGACCCGAAGAGATCATTTTACATTAAGGTGAATATAAGAATGCAGCGTAATTCTGTGACATTTGTTCAACTTACGTCGCTCCTATTTCAGATAGCGTACTGGGCTAGGCGGCATCTCAAAGCGCAAGAAATGACGAGTGAAATGCACTATTAAACTTCTAGGGTAGGGCAAACAGAGACCCGATTAGATCATTTTACATTAAGGTTAATATAAGTATTCAGCGAGATTCTATCACATTTGTTCAATTTACGTCGCTCCTATTTCAGATAGCGTACTGGGCTAGGCGGCATCTTCAAGCGCGTGGAATGGCGAGTGAAATGCACTATTAAACTTCTATGATAGGGCAATCAGAGACCCGATTAGATCATTTTATATTATGGTTAATTTAAAATGTCAGCAAAATTCTATCACATTAGTTCAATTTACGTCGCTCCTGTTTCAGATAGCGTGCTGGGCCATGCGGCATCTTAAAGCGCGTGGAATGGCGAGTAAAATGCACTATTAAACTTCTATGATAGGGCAATCAGAGACCAGACTAGATCATTTTATACTTTGGTTAATATAAGAATTCAGCGAAATACTATCACATTTGTTCAATTTACGTCGCTCCTATTTCAGATAGCGTATTGGGCTAGGCGGCATCTCAAAGCGCATGAAATGACGAGTGAAATGCACTATTATACTTCTAGGGTAGGGCGAACAGAGACCCGAAGAGATCATTTTACATTAAGGTGAATATAAGAATGCAGCGTAATTCTGTCACATTTGTTCAACTTACGTCGCTCCTATTTCAGATAGCGTACTGGGCTAGGCGGCATCTCAAAGCGCAAGAAATGACGAGTGAAATGCACTATTAAACTTCTAGGGTAGGGCAAACAGAGACCCGATTAGATCATTTTACATTAAGGTTAATATAAGTATTCAGCGAGATTCTATCACATTTGTTCAATTTACGTCGCTCCTATTTCAGATAGCGTACTGGGCTAGGCGGCATCTTCAAGCGCGTGGAATGGCGAGTGAAATGCACTATTAAACTTCTATGATAGGGCAATCAGAGACCCGATTAGATCATTTTATATTCCGGTTAATATAAGAAGGCAGCGTGATCCTATCACATTTGTTCAAGTTACGTCGCTCCTATTTCAGATAGCGTACTGGGCTAGGCGGCATCTTAAAGCGCGTGGAATGGCGAGTGAAATGCACTATTAAACTTCTATGATAGGGCAATCAGAGACCCGATTAGATCATTTTATATTTTGGTTAATATAAGAATTCAGCGAAATTCTATCACATTTGTTCAATTTACGTCGCTCCTATTACAGATAACTTATTGTGCTTAGCGGCATCTCAAAGCGCATGAAGTGGCGAGTGAAATGCACTATTAAACTTCTAGGGTAGTGCAAACAGAGACCCGATTAGATCATTTTACATTATGGTTAATGTAAGAATTCAGCGTAATTCTATCACATTTGTTCAACTTACGTCGCTCCTATTTCAGATAGCGTACTGGGCTAGGCGGCATCTTAAAGCGCGTGGAATGGCGAGTAAAATGCACTACTAATCTTCTATGATAGGGCAATCAGAGACCCGATTAGATCATTTTATATTTTGATTAATATAAGATTTCAGGGAAATTCTATCACATTTGTTCAATTTACGTCGCTCCTATTTCAGATAGCGTATTGGGCAAAGCGGGATCTCAAAGCGCATGAAATGGCGACTAAAATGCACTATTAAACTTCTAGGCTAGGGCGAACAGAGTCCCGATTAGATCATTTCACATTAAGGTTAATATAAGAATTCACAGAAATTCTATCACATTTGTTCAATTTACGTCGCTCCTATTTCAGATAGCGTATTAGGCTATGCGGCATCTCAAAGCGCATGAAATGGCGAATAAAATTCACTATTAAACTTCTAGGGTAGGGCAAACAGAGACCCGATTAGATCATTTTATATTACGATTAATATAAGAATTCAGAGAAATTCTATCACATTTGTTCATCTTACGTCGCTCCTATTTCAGATAGCGTACTGGGCTACGCGGCATCTTAAAGCGCGTGGAAGGGCGAGTAAAATGCACTACTAAACTTCTATGATAGAGCAATCAGAGACCCGATTAGATCATCTTATATTTTGTTTAATATAAGATTGCAGGGAAATTCTATCACATTTGTTCAATTTACGTCGCTCCTATTTCAGATAGCGTATTGGGCTAAGCGGCATCTTAAAGCGCGTGGAATGGCGAGTAATATGCACCACTAAACTTCTATGATAGGGCAATCAGAGACCCGATTAGATCATTTTATATTTTGGTTAATATAAGAATTCAGCGAAATTCTATCACATTTGTTCAATTTACGTCGCTCCTATTACAGATAACTTATTGTGCTTAGTGGCATCTCAAAGCGCATGAAGTGGCGAGTGAAATGCACTATTAAACTTCTAGGCTAGGGCGAACAGAGACCAGATTAGATCATTTTATACTTTGGTTAACATAAGGATTCTGCGAAATTTTATCACATTTGTTCAATTTACGTCGCTCCTATTTCAGATAGCTTATTGGGCTAAGCGGCATCTGAAGGCACATGAAGTGACGAGTAAAATGCACTATTAAACTTCTAGGGTAGGGCCAACAGAGACCCGATTAGATCATTTTATATTATGGTTAATTTAAGATGTCAGCAAAATTCTATCACATTAGTTCAATTTACGTCGCTCCTGTTTCAGATAGCGCGCTGGGCCATGCGGCATCTTAAAGCGCGTGGAATGGCGAGTAAAATGCACTATTAAACTTCTATGATAGGGCAATCAGAGACCAGACTAGATCATTTTATACTTTGGTTAATATAAGAATTCAGCGAAATACTATCACATTTGTTCAATTTACGTCGCTCCTATTTCAGATAGCGTATTGGGCTAGGCGGCATCTCAAAGCGCATGAAATGACGAGTGAAATGCACTATTATACTTCTAGGGTAGTGCGAACAGAGACCCGAAGAGATCATTTTACATTAAGGTGAATATAAGAATGCAGCGTAATTCTGTGACATTTGTTCAACTTACGTCGCTCCTATTTCAGATAGCGTACTGGGCTAGGCGGCATCTCAAAGCGCAAGAAATGGCGAGTGAAATGCACTATTAAACTTCTAGGGTAGGGCAAACAGAGACCCGATTAGATCATTTTACATTAAGGTTAATATAAGTATTCAGCGAGATTCTATCACATTTGTTCAATTTACGTCGCTCCTATTTCAGATAGCGTACTGGGCTAGGCGGCATCTTCAAGCGCGTGGAATGGCGAGTGAAATGCACTATTAAACTTCTATGATAGGGCAATCAGAGACCCGATTAGATCATTTTATATTATGGTTAATTTAAGATGTCAGCAAAATTCTATCACATTAGTTCAATTTACGTCGCTCCTACTTCAGATAGCGTATTAGGCTATGCGGCATCTCAAAGCGCATGAAATGGCGAATAAAATTCGCTATTAAACTTCTAGGGTAGGGCAAACAGAGACCCGATTAGATCATCTTATATTACGATTAATATAAGAATTCAGCGTAATTCTATCACATTTGTTCATCTTACGTCGCTCCTATTTCAGATAGCGTACTGGGCTAGGCGGCATCTTAAAGCGCGTGGAAGGGCGAGTAAAATGGACTACTAAACTTCAATGATAGAGCAATCAGAGACCCGATTAGATCATTTTATATTTTGTTTAATATAAGATTTCAGGGAAATTCTATCACATTTGTTCAATTTACGTCGCTCCTATTTCAGATAGCGTATTGGGCTAAGCGGCATCACAAAGCGCATGAAATGGCGAACAAAATGCACTATTAAACTTCTAGGCTATGGCGAACAGAAACCAGATTAGATCATTTTATATTTTGGTTAACATAAGAATTCTGCGAAATTCTATCACATTTGTTCAGTTTACGTCGCTCCTATTTCCGATAGCTTATTGGGCTTAGCGGCATCTCAAAGCGCATAAAGTGACGAGTGAAATGCACTATTAAACTTCTAGGGTAGGGCAAACAGAGAGCCGATTAGATCATATTATATTATGGTTAATTTAAGAATTCAGCAAAATTCTATCACATTTGTTCAACTTACGTAGCTCCTATTTCAGATAGCGTACTGGGCTAGGCGGTACCTTAAAGCGCGTGGAATGACGAGTAAAATGCACTACTAAACTTCTATGATAGGGCAATCAGAGACCCGATTAGATCATTTTATATTTTGTTTAATATAATATTTCACGGAAATTCTATCACATTTGTTCAATTTACGTCGCTCCTATTTCAGATAGCGTATTGGGCTAAGCGGCCTCTCAAAGCGCATGAAATGGCGAGTAAAATGCGCTATTAAACTTCTAGGATAAGGCAAACGTAGACCCGATTAGTTCATTTTATATTACGGTTAATATAAGAATTCAGCGTAATTCTATCACATTTGTTCATCTTACGTCGCTCCTATTTCAGATAGCCTACTGGGCTAGGCGGCATCTTAAAGCGCGTGGAAGGGCGAGTAAAATGCACTACTAAACTTCTATGATAGAGCAATCAGAGACCCGATTAGATCATTTTATATTTTGTTTAATATAAGATTTCAGGGAAATTCTATCACATTTGTTCAATTTACGTCGCTCCTATTTCAGATAGCGTATTGGGCTAAGCGGCATCACAAAGCGCATGAAATGGCGCACAAAATGCACTAGTAAACTTCTAGACTATGGCGAACAGAGATCAGATTAGATCATTTCACATTAAGGTTAATATAAGAATTCACGGAAATTCTATCACATTTGTTCAATTTACGTCGCTCCTACTTCAGATAGCGTATTAGGCTATGCGGCATCTCAAAGCGCATGAAATGGCGAATAAAATTCGCTATTAAACTTCTAGGGTAGGGCAAACAGAGACCCGATTAGATCATTTTATATTACGATTAATATAAGAATTCAGCGTAATTCTATCACATTTGTTCATCTTACGTCGCTCCTATTTCAGATAGCGTACTGGGCTAGGCGGCATCTTAAAGCGCGTGGAAGGGCGAGTAAAATGGACTACTAAACTTCAATGATAGAGCAATCAGAGACCCGATTAGATCATTTTATATTTTGTTTAATATAAGATTTCAGGGAAATTCTATCACATTTGTTCAATTTACGTCGCTCCTATTTCAGATAGCGTATTGGGCTAAGCGGCATCACAAAGCGCATGAAATGGCGAACAAAATGCACTATTAAACTTCTAGGCTATGGCGAACAGAAACCAGATTAGATCATTTTATATTTTGGTTAACATAAGAATTCTGCGAAATTCTATCACATTTGTTCAATTTACATCGCTCCTATTTCCGATAGCTTATTGGGCTTAGCGGCATCTCAAAGCGCATAAAGTGACGAGTGAAATGCACTATTAAACTTCTAGGGTAGGGCAAACAGAGAGCCGATTAGATCATATTATATTATGGTTAATTTAAGAATTCAGCAAAATTCTATCACATTTGTTCAACTTACGTCGCTCCTATTTCAGATAGCGTACTGGGCTAGGCGGTACCTTAAAGCGCGTGGAATGACGAGTAAAATGCACTACTAAACTTCTATGATAGGGCAATCAGAGACCCGATTAGATCATTTTATGTTTTGGTTAATATAAGAATTCAACGAAATTCTATCACATTTGTTCAATTTACGTCGCTCCTATTACATATAGCTTATTGGGCTTAGCGGCATCTCAAAGCGCATGCAATGACGAGTGAAATGCACTATTACACTTCTAGGGTAGGGCAAACAGAGACCCGATTAGACCATTTTATATTATGGTTAACTTAAGAATTCAGCAAAATTCTATCACATTTGTTCAATTTACGTCGCTCCTATTACAGATAACTTATTGTGCTTAGCGGCATCTCAAAGCGCATGAAGTGGCGAGTGAAATGCACTATTAAACTTCTAGGGTAGTGCAAACAGAGACCCGATTAGATCATTTTACATTATGGTTAATGTAAGAATTCAGCGTAATTCTATCACATTTGTTCAACTTACGTCGCTCCTATTTCAGATAGCGTACTGGGCTAGGCGGCATCTTAAAGCGCGTGGAATGGCGAGTAAAATGCACTACTAATCTTCTATGATAGGGCAATCAGAGACCCGATTAGATCATTTTATATTTTGATTAATATAAGATTTCAGGGAAATTCTACCACATTTGTTCAATTTACGTCGCTCCTATTTCAGATAGCGTATTGGGCTAAGCGGGATCTCAAAGCGCATGAAATGGCGACTAAAATGCACTATTAAACTTCTAGGCTAGGGCGAACAGAGACCCGATTAGATCATTTTACATTAAGGTTAATATAAGAAGTCACGGAAATTCTATCACATTTGTTCAACTTACGTCGCTCCTATTTCAGATAGCGTACTGGGCTAGGCGGCACCTTAAAGCGCGTGGAATGACGAGTAAAATGCACAACTTAACTTCTCTGATAGGGCAATCAGAGACCCGATTAGATCATTTTATATTTTGTTGACTATAAGATTTCACGGAAATTCTATCACATTTGTTCAATTTACGTCGCTCCTATTTCAGATAGCGTATTGGGCTATGCGGCATCTCAAAGCGCATGAAATGGCGAGTAAAATGCACTATTAAACTTCTAGGGTAGGGCAAACGGAGACCCGATGAGATCATTTTATATTATGGTTAATTTAAGAATTCAGCGAAATTCTATCACATTTGTTGAATTTACGTCGCTCCTATTTCAGATAGCGTATTGGGCTAAGCGGCCTCTCAAAGCGCATGGAATGGCGAGTAAAATGCGCTATTAAACTTCTAGTAGAAGGCAAACGGAGACCCGATTAGTTCATTTTATATTACGGTTAATATAAGAATTCAGCGTAATTCTATCACATTTGTTCAATTTACGTCGCTCCTATTACAGATAACTTATTGTGCTTAGCGGCATCTCAAAGCGCATGAAGTGGCGAGTGAAATGCACTATTAAACTTCTAGGGTAGGGCCAACAGAGACCCGAAGAGATCATTTTACATTAAGGTGAATATAAGAATGTAGCGTAATTCTGTCACATTTGTTCAACTTACGTCGCTCCTATTTCAGATAGCGTATTGGGTTAAGCGTCATCTCAAAGCGCATGAAATGACGAGTGAAATGCACTATTAAACTTCTAGGGTAGGGCGAACAGAGACCCGATTACATCATTTTACATTAAGGTTAATATAAGTATTCAGCGAGATTCTATCACACTTGTGCAATTTACGTCGATTCTATTTCAGACAGCGTACTGGGCTAGGCGGCATCTTAAAGCGCGTGGAATGGCGAGTAAAATGCACTATTGACATTCTATGATAGGGCAATCAGAGACCAGATTAGATCATTTTATACTTTGGTTAATATAAGAATTCAGCGAAATTCTATCACATTTGTTAAATTTACGTGGCTCCTATTTCAGATAGCGTATTGGGCTAGGCGGCATCTTAAAGCGCGTGGAATGGCGAGTAATATGCACCACTAAACTTCTATGATAGGGCAATCAGAGACCCGATTAGATCATTTTATATTTTGGTTAATATAAGAATTCAGCGAAATTCTATCACATTTGTTCAATTTACGTCGCTCCTATTACAGATAACTTATTGTGCTTAGCGGCATCTCAAAGCGCATGAAGTGGCGAGTGAAATGCACTATTAAACTTCTAGGGTAGTGCAAACAGAGACCCGATTAGATCATTTTACATTATGGTTAATGTAAGAATTCAGCGTAATTCTATCACATTTGTTCAACTTACGTCGCTCCTATTTCAGATAGCGTACTGGGCTAGGCGGCATCTTAAAGCGCGTGGAATGGCGAGTAAAATGCACTACTAATCTTCTATGATAGGGCAATCAGAGACCCGATTAGATCATTTTATATTTTGATTAATATAAGATTTCAGGGAAATTCTATCACATTTGTTCAATTTACGTCGCTCCTATTCCAGATAGCGTATTGGGCTAAGCGGGATCTCAAAGCGCATGAAATTGCGACTAAAATGCACTATTAAACTTCTAGGCTAGGGCGAACAGAGACCCGATTAGATCATTTTATATTACGATTAATATAAGAATTCAGCGTAATTCTATCACATTTGTTCATCTTACGTCGCTCCTATTTCAGATAGCGTACTGGGCTAGGCGGCATCTTAAAGCGCGTGGAAGGGCGAGTAAAATGCACCACTAAACTTCTATGATAGAGCAATCAGAGACCCGATTAGATCATCTTATATTTTGTTTAATATAAGATTTCAGGGAAATTCTATCACATTTGTTCAATTTACGTCGCTCCTATTTCAGATAGCCTATTGGGCTAAGCGGCATCACGAAGCGCATGAAATGGCGAACAAAATGCACTATTGAACTTCTAGGCTAGGGCGAACATAGACCAGATTAGATCATTTTATACTTTGGTTAACATTAGGATTCTGCGAAATTTTATCACATTTGTTCAATTTACGTCGCTCCTATTTCAGATAGCTTATTGGGCTAAGCGGCATCTGAAGGCACATGAAGTGACGAGTAAAATGCACTATTAAACTTCTAGGGTAGGGCCAACAGAGACCCGATTAGATCATTTTATATTATGGTTAATTTAAGATGTCAGCAAAATTCTATCACATTTGTTCAATTTACGTCGCTCCTGTTTCAGATAGCGTGCTGGGCCATGCGGCATCTTAAAGCGCGTGGAATGGCGAGTAAAATGCACTATTAAACTTCTATGATAGGGCAATCAGAGACCAGACTAGATCATTTTATACTTTGGTTAATATAAGAATTCAGCGAAATTCTATCACATTTGTTCAATTTACGTCGCTCCTATTTCAGATAGCGTATTGGGCTAGGCGGCATCTCAAAGCGCATGAAATGACGAGTGAAATGCACTATTATACTTCTAGGGTAGGGCGAACAGAGACCCGAAGAGATCATTTTACATTAAGGTGAATGTAAGAATGCAGCGTAATTCTGTCACATTTGTTCAACTTACGTCGCTCCTATTTCAGATAGCGTACTGGGCTAGGCGGCATCTCAAAGCGCAAGAAATGACGATTGAAATGCACTATTAAACTTCTAGGGTAGGGCAAACAGAGACCCGATTAGATCATTTTACATTAAGGTTAATATAAGTATTCAGCGAGATTCTATCACATTTGTTCAATTTACGTCGCTCCTATTTCAGATAGCGTACTGGGCTAGGCGGCATCTTCAAGCGCGTGGAATGGCGAGTGAAATGCACTATTAAACTTCTATGATAGGGCAATCAGAGACCCGATTAGATCATTTTATATTACGGTTAATATAAGAATGCAGCGTGATTCTATCACATTTGTTCAAGTTACGTCGCTCCTATTTCAGATAGCGTACTGGGCTAGGCGGCATCTTAAAGCGCGTGGAATGGCGAGTGAAATGCACTATTAAACTTCTATGATAGGGCAATCAGAGACCCGATTAGATCATTTTATATTTTGATTAATATAAGATTTCAGGGAAATTCTATCACATTTGTTCAATTTACGTCGCTCCTATTTCAGATAGCGTATTGGGCTAAGCGGGATCTCAAAGCGCATGAAATGGCGACTAAAATGCACTATTAAACTTCTAGGCTAGGGCGAACAGAGTCCCGATTAGATCATTTCACATTAAGGTTAATATAAGAATTCACAGAAATTCTATCACATTTGTTCAATTTACGTCGCTCCTACTTCAGATAGCGTATTAGGCTATGCGGCATCTCAAAGCGCATGAAATGGCGAATAAAATTCGCTATTAAACTTCTAGGGTAGGGCAAACAGAGACCCGATTAGATCATCTTATATTACGATTAATATAAGAATTCAGCGTAATTCTATCACATTTGTTCATCTTACGTCGCTCCTATTTCAGATAGCGTACTGGGCTAGGCGGCATCTTAAAGCGCGTGGAAGGGCGAGTAAAATGGACAACTAAACTTCAATGATAGAGCAATCAGAGACCCGATTAGATCATTTTATATTTTGTTTAATATAAGATTTCAGGGAAATTCTATCACATTTGTTCAATTTACGTCGCTCCTATTTCAGATAGCGTATTGGGCTAAGCGGCATCACAAAGCGCATGAAATGGCGAACAAAATGCACTATTAAACTTCTAGGCTATGGCGAACAGAAACCAGATTAGATCATTTTATATTTTGGTTAACATAAGAATTCTGCGAAATTCTATCACATTTGTTCAATTTACGTCGCTCCTATTTCCGATAGCTTATTGGGCTTAGCGGCATCTCAAAGCGCATAAAGTGACGAGTGAAATGCACTATTAAACTTCTAGGGTAGGGCAAACAGAGAGCCGATTAGATCATATTATATTATGGTTAATTTAAGAATTCAGCAAAATTCTATCACATTTGTTCAACTTACGTCGCTCCTATTTCAGATAGCGTACTGGGCTAGGCGGTACCTCAAAGCGCGTGGAATGACGAGTAAAATGCACTACTAAACTTCTATGATAGGGCAATCAGAGACCCGATTAGATCATTTTATATTTTGTTTAATATAAGATTTCACGGAAATTCTATCACATTTGTTCAATTTACGTCGCTCCTATTTCAGATAGCGTATTGGGCTAAGCGGCCTCTCAAAGAGCATGAAATGGCGAGTGAAATGCGCTATTAAACTTCTAGGATAAGGCAAACGTAGACCCGATTAGTTCATTTTATATTACGGTTAATATAAGAATTCAGCGTAATTCTATCACATTTGTTCATCTTACGTCGCTCCTATTTCAGATAGCCTACTGGGCTAGGCGGCATCTTAAAGCGCGTGGAAGGGCGAGTAAAATGCACTACTAAACTTCTATGATAGAGCAATCAGAGACCCGATTAGATCATTTTATATTTTGTTTAATATAAGATTTCAGGGAAATTCTATCACATTTGTTCAATTTACGTCGCTCCTATTTCAGATAGCGTATTGGGCTAAGCGGCATCACAAAGCGCATGAAATGGCGCACAAAATGCACTAGTAAACTTCTAGACTATGGCGAACAGAGATCAGATTAGATCATTTTATATTTTGGTTAACATAAGAATACTGCGAAATTCTATCACATTTGTTCAATTTACGTCGCTCCTACTTCAGATAGCGTATTAGGCTATGCGGCATCTCAAAGCGCATGAAATGGCGAATAAAATTCGCTATTAAACTTCTAGGGTAGGGCAAACAGAGACCCGATTAGATCATTTTATATTACGATTAATATAAGAATTCAGCAAAATTCTATCACATTTGTTCAACTTACGTCGCTCCTATTTCAGATAGCGTACTGGGCTAGGCGGTACCTTAAAGCGCGTGGAATTACGAGTAAAATGCACTATTAAAATTCTATGATAGGGCAATCAGAGACCCGATTAGATCATTTTATATTATGGTTAATTTAAGAATTCAGCGAAATTCTCTCACATTTGTTCAATTTACGTCGCTCCAATTTCAGATAGCGTATTGGGCTAAGCGGCATCTCAAAGCGCATGAAATGGCGAATAAAATGCACTATTAAACTTCTAGGCTAGGGCGAACAGTGACCAGAGCAGATCATTTTACATTATGATTAATAAAAGAATTCAGCGTAATTCTATCACTTTTGTTCAACTTACGTCGCTCCTATTTCAGATAGCGTATTGAGCTAAGCGGCATCTCGAAGCGCATGAAATGGCGAGCATAATGCACTATTAAACTTCTAGGATAAGGCAAACAGATACCCGATTAGATCATTTTATATTATGGTTAATTTAAGAATTCAGCAAAATTCTATCACATTTGTTCAATTTACGTCGCTCCTATTTCAGATAGCGTACTGGGCTAGGCGGCATCTTAAAGGGCGTGGAATGGCGAGTAAAATGCACTATCAAACTTCTATGATAGGGCAATCAGAGACACGATTAGATCATTTTATATTATGGTTAATTTAAGAATTCAGCGAAATTCTATCACATTTGTTCAATTTACGTCGTTCCAATTTCAGATAGCGTATTGGGCTAAGCGGCATCTCAAAGCGCATGAAATGGCGAATAAAATGAACTATTAATCTTCTAGGCTAGGGCGAACAGTGACCCGAGCAGATCATTTACATTATGGTTAATAAAAGAATGCAGCGTAATTCTATCACATTTGTTCAACTTACGTCGCTCCTATTTCAGATAGCGTATTGGGCTAAGCAGCATCTCAAAGCGCATGAAATGGCGAGTGAAATGCACTATTAGACTTCTATGGTAGGGCGAACAGAGACCCGATTGGATCATTTTACATTAAGGTTAATATAAGAATACACAGAAATTCTATCACATTTGTTCAATTTACGTCGCTCCTATTTCAGATAGCGTATTAGGCTATGCGGCATCTCAAAGCGCATGAAATGGCGAATAAGACTCACTATTAAACTTCTAGGGTAGGGCAAACAGAGACCCGATTAGATCATTTTATATTACGATTAATATAAGAATTCAGCGTAATTCTATCACATTTGTTCATCTTACGTCGCTCCTATTTCAGATAGCGTACGGGGCTAGGCGGCATCTTAAAGCGCGTGGAAGGGCGAGTAAAATGCACTACTAAACTTCTATGATAGAGCAATCAGAGACCCGATTAGATCATCTTATATTTTGTTAATATAAGATTTCACGGAAATTCTATCACATTCGTTCAATTTACGTCGCTCCTATTTCAGATAGCGTATTGGGCAAAGCGGGATCTCAAAGCGCATGAAATGGCGAGTGATATGCACTATTAAACTTCTAGGCTAGGGCGAACAGAGACCCGATTAGATCATTTCACATTAAGGTTAATATAAGAATTCACAGAAATTCTATCACATTTGTTCAATTTACGTCGCTCCTATTTCAGATAGCGTATTAGGCTATGCGGCATCTCAAAGCGCATGAAATGGCGAATAAAATGCACTATTAAACTTCTAGGCTAGGGCGCACAGAGACCCGATTAGATCATTTTACATTAAGGTTAATATAAGAATTCACGGAAATTCTATCACATTTGTTCAATTTACGTCGCTCCTATTTCAGATAGCGTACTGGGCTAGGCGGCATCTTAAAGCGCGTGGAATGGCGAGTAAAATGCACTATTAAAATTCTATGATAGGGCAATCAGAGACCCGATTAGATCATTTTATATTATGGTTAATTTAAGAATTCAGCGCAATTCTCTCACATTTGTTCAATTTACGTCGCTCCAATTTCAGATAGCGTATTGGGCTAAGCGGCATCTAAAAGCGCATGAAATGGCGAATAAAATGCACTATGAAACTTCTAGGCTACGGCGAACAGAGACCCGATTAGATCATTTTATATTATGGTTAAGATAAGATTTCAGGGAGATTCTATCACATCTGTTCAATTTACGTCGCTCCTATTTCAGATAGCGTATTCGGCTAAGCGGCATCTCAAAGCGCATACAATGGCGAATAAAATGCACTATTAAACTACTAGGCTAGGGCGAACAGAGGCCCGATTAGATCATTTTATATTTTGGTTAATATAAGAATTCTGCGAAATTCTATCACATTTGTTCAATTTACGTCGCTCCTATTTCAGATAGCTTATTGGGCTTAGCGGCATCTCAATCCGCATGAAATGTCGAGTATAATGCACTATTAAACTTCTAGGATAAGGTAAACAGAGACCCCATTAGATCATTTTACATTAAGGTTAATATAAGAATTCAACGAAATTCTATCACATTTGTTCAATTTACGTCGCTTCTATTACAGATAGCTTATTGGGCTTAGCGGCATCTCAAAGCGCATGAAATGACGAGTGAAATGCACTATTAAACTTCTAGGGTAGGGCAAACAGAGACCCGATTAGGTCATTTTATATTATCGTTAATTTAAGAATTCAGCAAAATTCTCTCACATTTGTTCAATTTACGTCGTTCCAATTTCAGATAGCGTCCTGGGCTAAGCGGCATCTAAAAGCGCATGAAATGGCGAGTATAATGCACTATTATACTTCTAGGATAAGGCAAACAGAGACCCGATTAGATCATTTTATATTACGGTTAATATAAGAATGCAGCGTGAATCTATCACATTTGTTCAAGTTACGTCGCTCCTATTTCAGATAGTGTACTGGGCTAGGCGGCATCTTAAAGCACGTGGAATGGCGAGTAAAATGCACTATTAAACTTCTATGATAGGGCAATCAGAGACCCGATTAGATCATTTTATATTATGGTTAATTTAAGAATTCAGCAAAATTCTATCACATTTGCTCAATTTACGTCGCTCCTATTTCAGATAGCGTACTGGGCTAGGCCGCATCTTAAAGCGCGTGGAATGGCGAGTAAAATGCACTACTAAACTTCTATGATAGGGCAATCAGAGACCCGATTAGATCAATTTATATTTTGTTTAATATAATATTTCAGGGAAATAGTATCACATTTGTTCAATTTGCGTCGCTCCTTTTTCAGATAGCGTATTCAGGTAAGCGGCATCGCAAAGCGCATGAAGTGGCGAATAAAATGCACTATTAAACTTCTAGGCTAGGGCGAACGGAGACCCGATCAGATCATTTTACATTAAGGTTAATATAAGAATTCACGGAAATTCTATCACATTTGTTCAATTTACGTCGCTCCTATTTCAGATATCGTATTGGGCTATGCGGCATCTCAAAGCGCATGAAATGGCGAGTAAAATGCACTATTAAACTTCTATGGTAGGGCGAACAGAGACCCGATTAGATCATTTTACATTAAGGTTAATATAAGGATTCACGGAAATTCTATCACATTTGTTCAATTTACGTCGCTCCTATTTCAGACAGCGTATTGGGCTATGCGGCATCTCAAAGCGCATGAAATGGCGAGTAAAATGCAGTACTAAACTTCTAGGATAAGGCAAACAGAGACCCGATTAGATCATTTTATATTTTTGTTAATATAAGAATTCAGCGAAATTCTATCACATTTGTTCAACTTATATCGCTCCAATTTCAGATAGCGTATTAGGCTAAGCGGCATCTCAAAGCGCATGAAATGACGAGTAAAATGCACTATTAATGTTCTAGGGTAGGGCAAACAGAGACCCGATTAGATCATTTTATATTATGGTTAATTTAAGAATTGAGCGAAATTCTATCACATTCGTTCAATTTACGTCGCTCCTATTTCAGATTGCTTATTGGGCAAAGCGGCATCTCAAAGCGCATGAAATGACGAGTAAAATGCACTATTAAGCATCTAGGGTAGGGCAAGCAGAGACCCGATTAGATCATTTTATATTATGGTTAATTTAATAATTCAGCAAAATTCTATCACATTCGTACAATTTAGGTCGCTCCTATTTCAGATAGCGTATTGGGCTAAGCGGCATCTCAAAGCGCAAGAAATGGCGAGTGAAATGCACTATAAGACTTCTATGGTAGGGCGAACAGAGACCAGATTAGATCATTTTACATTCTGGTTAATAAAATAATTCAGCGAAATTCTGTCACATTTGTTCAACTTTCGTCGCTCCTATTTCAGATAGCGTATTGAGCTAAGCGGCATCTCGAAGCGCATGAAATGGCGAGCATAATGCACTATTAAACTTCTAGGATAAGGCAAACAGATACCCGATTAGATCATTTTATATTATGGTTAATTTAAGAATTCAGCAAAATTCTATCACATTTGTTCAATTTACGTCGCTCCTATTTCAGATAGCGTACTGGGCTAGGCGGCATCTTAAAGGGCGTGGAATGGCGAGTAAAATGCACTATCAAACTTCTATGATAGGGCAATCAGAGACACGATTAGATCATTTTATATTATGGTTAATTTAAGAATTCAGCGAAATTCTATCACATTTGTTCAATTTACGTCGTTCCAATTTCAGATAGCGTATTGGGCTAAGCGGCATCTCAAAGCGCATGAAATGGCGAATAAAATGAACTATTAATCTTCTAGGCTAGGGCGAACAGTGACCCGAGCAGATCATTTTACATTATGGTTAATAAAAGAATGCAGCGTAATTCTATCACATTTGTTCAACTTACGTCGCTCCTATTTCAGATAGCGTATTGGGCTAAGCAGCATCTCAAAGCGCATGAAATGGCGAGTGAAATGCACTATTAGACTTCTATGGTAGGGCGAACAGAGACCCGATTGGATCATTTTACATTAAGGTTAATATAAGAATTCACAGAAATTCTATCACATTTGTTCAATTTACGTCGCTCCTATTTCAGATAGCGTATTAGGCTATGCGGCATCTCAAAGCGCATGAAATGGCGAATAAGACTCACTATTAAACTTCTAGGGTAGGGCAAACAGAGACCCGATTAGATCATTTTATATTACGATTAATATAAGAATTCAGCGTAATTCTATCACATTTGTTCATCTTACGTCGCTCCTATTTCAGATAGCGTACTGGGCTAGGCGGCATCTTAAAGCGCGTGGAAGGGCGAGTAAAATGCACTACTAAACTTCTATGATAGAGCAATCAGAGACCCGATTAGATCATCTTATATTTTGTTAATATAAGATTTCAGGGAAATTCTATCACATTCGTTCAATTTACGTCGCTCCTATTTCAGATAGCGTATTGGGCAAAGCGGGATCTCAAAGCGCATGAAATGGCGAGTGATATGCACTATTAAACTTCTAGGCTAGGGCGAACAGAGACCCGATTAGATCATTTCACATTAAGGTTAATATAAGAATTCACAGAAATTCTATCACATTTGTTCAATTTACGTCGCTCCTATTTCAGATAGCGTATTAGGCTATGCGGCATCTCAAAGCGCATGAAATGGCGAATAAAATTCACTATTAGACTTCTAGGCTAGGGCGAACGGAGACCCGATCAGATCATTTTACATTATGGTTAATAAAAGAATTCAGCGAAATTCTATCACATTTGTTCAACGTACGTCGCTCCTATTTCAGATAGCGTACTGGGCTAGGCGGCATCTTAAAGCGCGTGGAATGGCGGGTAAAATGCACTATTAAACTTCTATGATAGGGCTATCAGAGACCCGATTAGATCATTTTATATTTTGGTTAATATAAGAATTCAGCGAAATTCTATCACATTTGTTCAATTTACGTCGCTCCTATTTCAGATAGCGTATTCGGCTAAGCGGCATCTTAAAGCGCGTGGAATGGCGAGTAAAATGCACTATTAAGCTTCTATGATAGGGCGAACAGAGACCCGATTAGATCATTTTACAATATGGTTCATAAAAGAATTCAGCGTAATTCTATCACATTTGTTCAACGTACGTCGCTCCTATTTCAGATAGCGTACTGGGCTAGGCGGCATCTTAAAGCGCGTGGAATGGCGGGTAAAATGCACTATTAAACTTCTATGATAGGGCTATCAGAGACCCGATTAGATCATTTTATATTTTGGTTAATATAAGAATTCAGCGAAATTCTATCACATTTGTTCAATTTACGTCGCTCCTATTTCAGATAGCGTATTGGGCTACGCGGCATCTCAAAGCGCATGAAATGGCGAATAAAATGCACTATTAAACTTCTAGGCTAGGGCGAACAGAGACCCGATTAGATCATTTTACATTATGGTTAATAAAAGAATTCAGCGAAATTCTATGACATTTGTTCAATTTACATCGCTCTTATTTCAGATAGCGTATTGGGATAAGGGGCATCTCAATGCTCATGAAATGACGAGTAAAATGCACTATTAAACTTCTAGGGTAGGGCAAACAGAGACCAGATTAGATCATCTAATATTATGGTTAATTTAAGAATTCAGCAAAATTCTATCACATTTGTTCAATTTACGTCGCTCCTATTTCAGATAGCGTATTGGGGTAAGCGGCATCTCAAAGCGCATGAAATCGCGAATAATATGCGCTATTAAACTTCTAGGCTAGGGCGCACAGAGACCCGATTAGATCATTTTACAATATGGTTCATAAAAGAATTCAGCGTAATTCTATCACATTTGTTCAACGTACGTCGCTCCTATTTCAGATAGCGTACTGGGCTAGGCGGCATCTTAAAGCGCATGAAATGCCGAATAAAATGCACTATTAAACTTCTAGGCTAGGGCGAACAGAGACCCGATTAGATCATTTTACATTATGGTTAATAAAAGAATTCAGCGAAATTCTATCACATTTGTTCAATTTACATCGCTCCTATTTCAGATAGCGTATTGGGATAAGGGGCATCTCAATGCTCATGAAATGACGAGTAAAATGCACTATTAAACTTCTAGGGTAGGGCAAACAGAGACCAGATTACATCATCTAATATTATGGTTAATTTAAGAATTCAGCGAAAGTCTCTCACATTTGTTCAATTTACGTCGCTGATATTTCAGATAGCGTATTGGGCTAAGCGGCATCTCAATGCGCATGAAATCGCGAATAATATGCGCTATTAAACTTCTAGGCTAGGGCGAACAGAGACCCGATTAGATCATTTTACAATATGGTTCATAAAAGAATTCAGCGTAATTCTATCACATTTGTTCAACGTACGTCGCTCCTATTTCAGATAGCGTACTGGGCTAGGCGGCATCTTAAAGCGCATGAAATGCCGAATAAAATGCACTATTAAACTTCTAGGCTAGGGCGAACAGAGACCCGATTAGATCATTTTACATTATGGTTAATAAAAGAATTCAGCGAAATTCTATCACATTTGTTCAATTTACATCGCTCCTATTTCAGATAGCGTATTGGGATAAGGGGCATCTCAATGCTCATGAAATGACGAGTAAAATGCACTATTAAACTTCTAGGGTAGGGCAAACAGAGACCAGATTAGATCATCTAATATTATGGTTAATTTAAGAATTCAGCGAAATTCTATCACATTTGTTCAATTTACGTCGCTCCTATTTCAGATAGCGTATTGGGCTAAGCGGCATCTTAAAGCGCGTGGAATGGCGAGTAAACTGCACTATTAAGCTTCTATGATAGGGCGAACAGAGACCCGATTAGATCATTTTACAATATGGTTCATAAAAGAATTCAGCGTAATTCTATCACATTTGTTCAACGTACGTCGCTCCTATTTCAGATAGCGTACTGGGCTGGGCGGCATCTTAAAGCGCGTGGAATGGCGGGTAAAATGCACTATTAAACTTCTATGATAGGGCTATCAGAGACCCGATTAGATCATTTTATATTTTGGTTAATATAAGAATTCAGCGAAATTCCATCACATTTGTTCAATTTACGTCGCTCCTATTTCAGATAGCGTATTGGGCTACGCGGCATCTCAATGCTCATGAAATGACGAGTAAAATGCACTATTAAACTTCTAGGGTAGGGCAAACAGAGACCAGATTAGATCATCTAATATTATGGTTAATTTAAGAATTCAGCGAAATTCTATCACATTTGTTCAATTTACGTCGCTCCTATTTCAGATAGCGTATTGGGCTAAGCGGCATCTTAAAGCGCGTGGAATGGCGAGTGAAATGCACTATTAAGCTTCTATGATAGGGCGAACAGAGACCCGATTAGATCATTTTACAATATGGTTCATAAAAGAATTCAGCGTAACTCTATCACATTTGTTCAACGTACGTCGCTCCTATTTCAGATAGCGTACTGGGCTAGGCGGCATCTTAAAGCGCGTGGAATGGCGGGTAAAATGCACTATTAAACTTCTATGATAGGGCTATCAGAGACCCGATTAGATCATTTTATATTTTGGTTAATATAAGAATTCAGCGAAACTCTATCATATTTGTTCAATTTACGTCGCTCCTATTTCAGATAGCGTATTGGGCTAAGCGGCATCTTAAAGCGCGTGGAATGACGAGTAAAATGCACTATTAAACTTCTAGGATAAGGCAAACAGAGACCCGATTAGATCATTTTATATTTTGGTTACTATAAGAATTCAGCGAAATACTATCACATCTGTTCAATTTACGTCGCTCCTATTTCAGATAGCCAATTGGGCAAAGCGGCATCTCAAAGCGCATGAAATGGCGAGTAAAATGCACTATTAAAGTTCTAGACTCGGGCGGACAGAGATCCGATTAGATCATTTTACATTATGGTTAATAAAAGAATTCACCGAAATTCTATCACATTTGTTCAACTTATATCGCTCCAATTTCAGATAGCGTATTAGGCTAAGCGGCATCTCAAAGCGCATGAAATGACGAGTAAAATGCACTATTAAAGTTCTAGGGTAGGGCAAACAGAGACCCGATTAGATTATTTTATATTTTGGTTAATATAAGAATTCAACGAAATTCTATGACATTTGTAAAATTTACGTCGCTCCTATTACAGATAGCTTATTGGGCTTAGAGGCATCTCAAAGCGCATGAAATGACGAGTGAAATGCACTATTAAACTTCTAGGCTAGGGCAAACAGAGACCCGATTAGATCATTTTATATTATGGTTAATTTAAGAATTCAGCAAAATTCTATCACATTGTTCAGTTTACGTCGCTCCTATTTCGGATAGCGTACTGGGCTAGGCGGCATCTCAAAGCGCATGAAATGACGAGTAAAATGCACTATTAATCTTCTATGATAGGGCAATCAGAGACCCGATTAGATCATTTTATATTTTGTTTAATATAAGATTTCAGGGAAATTCTATCACATTTGTTCAATTTACGTCGCTCCTATTTCAGATAGCGTACTGGGCTAGGCGGCAACATAAAGCGCGTGGAATGGCGAGTAAAATGCACTATTAAACTTCTATGATAGGGCAATCAGTGACCCGATTAGATCATTTTATATTATAGTTAATTTAAGAATTCAGCGAAATTCTATCACATTTGTTCAATTTACGTCGCTCCTATTTCAGATAGCGTATTCGGCTAAGCGGCATCTCAAAGCGCATGAAATGGCGAGTAAAATGCAATACTAAACTTCTAGGATAAGGCAAACAGAGACCCGATTAGATCATTTTATATTTTTGTTAATATAAGAATTCAGCGAAATTCTATCACATTTGTTCAATTTACGTCGCTCATATTTCAGATAGCGAATTGTGCTAAGCGGCATCTCAAAGCGCATGAAATGGCAAGTAAAATGCACTATTAAACTTCTAGGGTAGGGCAATCAGTGACCCGATTAGATCATTTTATATTATAGTTAATTTAAGAATTCAGCGAAATTCTATCACATTTGTTCAATTTACGTCGCTCATATTTCAGATAGCGTATTGTGCTAAGCGGCATCTCAAAGCGCATGAAATGGCAAGTAAAATGCACTATTAAACTTCTAGGGTAGGGCAATCAGTGACCCGATTAGATCATTTTATATTATAGTTAATTTAAGAATTCAGCGAAATTCTCTCACATTTGTTCAATTTACGTCGCTCCTAATTCAGATAGCGTATTGGGATAAGGGGCATCTCAATGCTCATGAAATGACGAGTAAAATGCACTATTAAACTTCTAGGGTAGGGCAAACAGAGACCCGATTAGATCATCTAATATTATGGTTAATTTAAGAATTCAGCAAAATTCTATCACATTTGTTCAATTTACGTCGCTCCTATTTCAGATAGCGTATTGGGGTAAGCGGCAACTGAAAGCGCATGAAATGACGAGTGAAATGCACTATTAAACTTCTAGGCTAGGGCGAACAGAGACCCGATTAGATCATTTTACATTCTGGTTAATAAAATAATTCAGCGAAATTCTATCACATTTGTTCAACTTTCGTTGCTCCTATTTCAGATAGCGTACTGGGTTAAGCGGCATCTCAAAGCGCATGAAATGGCGAGTAAAATGCACTATTAAACTTCTAGGGCAGGGCAAACAGAGACCCGATTAGATCATTTTATATTATGGTTAATTTAAGAATTCAGCAAAATTCTATCACATTGTTCAGTTTACGTCGCTCCTATTTCGGATAGCGTACTGGGCTAGGCGGCATCCTAAAGCGTGTGGAGTGGCGAGTAAAATGCACTATTAATCTTCTATGATAGGGCAATCAGAGCCCCGATTAGATCATTTTATATTTTGGTTAATATAAGAATTCAGTGAAATTCTATCACATTTGTTCAATTTACGTCGCTCCTACTTCAGATAGCGTATTGGGCAAAGCGGCATCTCAAAGCGTATGAAATGGCGAATAAAATGCTCTATTAAAGTTCTAGGCTCGGGCGAACAGAGATCCGATTAGATCATTTTACATTATGGTTAATAAAAGAATTCAGCGAAATTCTATCACATTTGATCAACTTATATCGCTCCAGTTTCAGATAGCGTATTAGGCTAAGCGGCATCTCAAAGCGCATGAAATGACGAGTTAAATGCACTATTAAAGTTCTAGGGTAGGGCAAACAGAGACCCGATTAGATCATTTTATATTATGGTTAATTTAAGTATTGAGCGAAATTCTATCACATTCGTTCAATTTACGTCGCTCCTATTTCAGATAGCGTATTGGGCAAAGCGGCATCTCAAAGCGCATGAAATGACGAGTAAAATGCACTATTAAAGTTCTAGGGTAGGGCAAGCAGAGACTCGATTAGATCATTTTATATTATGGTTAATTTAAGAATTCAGCAAAATTCTATCACATTCGTTCAATTTAGGTCGCTCCTATTTCAGATAGCGTCTTGGGCTAAGCGGCATCTCAAAGCGCATGAAATGACGAGTAAAATGCACTATTAATCTTCTATGATAGGGCAATCAGAGACCCGATTAGATCATTTTATATTTTGTTTAATATAAGATTTCAGGGAAATTCTATCACATTTGTTCAATTTACGTCGCTCCTATTTCAGATAGCGTACTGGGCTAGGCGGCAACATAAAGCGCGTGGAATGGCGAGTAAAATGCACTATTAAACTTCTATGATAGGGCAATCAGTGACCCGATTAGATCATTTTATATTATAGTTAATTTAAGAATTCAGCGAAATTCTATCACATTTGTTCAATTTACGTCGCTCCTATTTCAGATAGCGTATTCGGCTAAGCGGCATCTCAAAGCGCATGAAATGGCGAGTAAAATGCACTATTAAACTTCTATGATAGGGCAATCAGAGACCCGATTAGATCATTTTATATTTCGGTTAATATAAGAATTCAGCGAAATTCTATCACATTTGTTCAATTTACGTCGCTCCTATTTAAGATAGCTTATTGGGCTAAGTGGCATCTCAAAGCTCATGAAATGACGAGCGAAATGCACTATTAAACTTCTAGGGTAGGGCAAACAGAGACCCGATTAGATCATCTAATATTATGGTTAATTTAAGAATTCAGCAAAATTCTATCACATTTGTTCAATTTACGTCGCTCCTATTTCAGATAGCGTATTGGGGTAAGCGGCACCTCATAGCGCATGAAATCGCGAATAATATGCGCTATTAAACTTCTAGGCTAGAGCGAACAGAGACCCGATTAGATCATTTTACAATATGGTTCATAAAAGAATTCAGCGTATTCTATCACATTTGTTCAACGTACGTCGCTCCTATTTCAGATAGCGTACTGGGCTAGGCGGCATCTTAAAGCGCATGAAATGCCGAATAAAATGCACTATTAAACTTCTAGGCTAGGGCGAACAGAGACCCGATTAGATCATTTTACATTATGGTTAATAAAAGAATTCAGCGAAATTCTATCACATTTGTTCAATTTACATCGCTCCTATTTC
>CAKAJE020001207.1:0-15079 GCA_916610135.2 Macropis europaea | reverse complement strand
ATCGGGTCTCTGTTCGCCCTTGCCTAGAAGTTTAATAGTGCATTTTATTCGCCATTTCATGCGCTTTGAGATGCCGCTTAGCCCAATACGCTATCTGAAATTGGAGCGACGTAAATTGAACAAATGTGATAGAATTTCGCTGAATTCTTAAATTAACCATAATATAAAATGATCCAATCGGGTCTCTGTTCGCCCTACCATAGAAGTCTAATAGTGCATTTCACTCGCCATTTCATGCGCTTTGAGATGCCGCTTAGCCCATACGCTATCTGAAATAGGAGCGACGTAAATTGAACAAATGTGATAGAATTTCCCTGAAATCTTATATTAAACAAAATATAAAATGATCTAATCGGGTCTCAGATTGCTCTATCATAGAAGTTTAGTAGTGCATTTTACTCGCCCTTCCACGCGCTTTAAGATGCCGCATAGGTCAGTAGGCTATCTGAAATAGGAGCGACGTAAGATGAACAAATGTGATAGAATTACGCTGAATTCTTATATTAACCGTAATATAAAATGAACTAATCGGGTCTCCGTTTGCCTTATCCTAGAAGTATAATAGCGCATTTTACGCGCCATTTCATGCGCTTTGAGAGGCCCCTTAGCCCAATACGCTATCTGAAATGGGAGCGACGTAACTTGAACAAATGTGATAGAATTTCGCAGAATTCTTATATTAACCAAAATATAAAATGATCTAATCTGGTCTCTGTTCGGCCTATCCCAGAAGTTTAATAGTGCATTTTGTTCGCCATTTCATGCGATTTGAGATGCCGCTAAGCCCAATAAGCTGTCTGAAATAGGAGCGACGTAAATTGAACAAATGTGGTAGAATTTCGCTGAATTCTTATATTAACCTTAATGTAAAATGATCTAGTCGGGTCTCTGTTCGCCCTACCCTAGAAGTTTAATAGTGCATTTCACTCGTCATTTCATGCGCTTTGAGATGACGCTTAACCCAATACGCTATCTGAAATAGGAGCGACGTAAGTTGAACAAATGTGACAGAATTACGCTGCATTCTTATATTCACCTTAATGTAAAATGATCTCTTCGGGTCTCTGTTCACCCTACCCTAGATTTATAATAGTGCATTTCACTCGTCATTTCATGCGCTTTGAGATGCCGCTTAGCCCAATACGATATCTGAAATAGGAGCGACGTAAATTGTACAAATGTGATAGAATTTCCCTGAATTCTTATATTAACCAAAATATAAAATAATCTAATCGGGTCTCTGATTGCCCTATCATAGAAGTTTAATAGTGCATTTTACTCGCCATTTCACGCGCTCTAAGATGCCGCCTAACCCAGTACGCTATCTGAAATAGGAGCGACGTAAATTGAACAAATGTGATAGAATTTTGCTGAATTCTTAAATTAACCATAATATAAAATGATCTAATCGGGTCTCTGTTTGCACTACCCTAGAAGTTTAATAGTGCATTCTACTCGCCATTTCATGCGCTTTGAGGTGCCGCTTAGCCCAATACGCTATCTGAAATATGAGCGACGTAAATTGAACAAATGTGATAGAATTTCCCTGAAATCTTATATTAATCAAAATATAAAATGATCTAATCGGGTCTCTGATTGCCCTATCATAGAAGATTAGTAGTGCATTTTACACGCCATTCCACGCGCTTTTGAGACGCCGCCTAGCCCAGTACCCTATCTGAAATAGGAGCGTCGTAACTTGAACAAATGTGATAGAATTACGCTGAATTCTTATATTAACCGTAATATAAAATGATCTAATCGGGTCTCTGTTTGCCTTATCCTAGAAGTTTAATAGCGCATTTTACGCATCATTTCATGCGCTTTGACAGGCCGCTTAGCCCAATACGCTATCTGAAATAGGAGCGACGTAAATTGAACAAATGTGATAGAAATTCCGTGAATTCTTATATAAACCTTAATGTAAAATGATCCAATCGGGTCTCTGTGCGCCCTACCCTAGAAGTTTAATAGTGCATTTCACTCTCCATTTCATGCGCTTTGAGGTGCCGCTTAGCCCAATACGCTATCTGAAATAGGAGCGACGTAAGTTGAACAAATGTGATAGAATTTCGCTGAATTCTTTCATTAACATTAATGTAAAATGATCTAATCGAGTCTCTGTTTGCCCTACCATAGAATTTTAATAGTGCATTCTACTCGCCATTCCACCCGCTTTAAGATGCCGCCTAGCCCAGTACGCTATCTGAAATAGGAGCGACGTAAATTGAACAAATGTGATAGAATTTTGCTTAATTCTTAAATTAACCACAATATAAAATGATCTAATCGGGTCTCTGTTTGCCCTACCCTAGAAGTTTAATAGTGCATTTCACTCGTCATTTCATGCGCTTTGAGATGCCGCTAAGCCCAATAAGCTATCTGTAATAGGAGCGACGTAAATTTTACAAATGTGATAGAATTTCGTTGAATTCTTATATTAACCAAAATATAAAACGATCTAATCGGGTCTCTGATTGCCCTATCATAGAAGTTTAATAGTGCATTTTACTCGCCATTCCACGCACTTTAAGATGCCGCCTAGCCCAGTACGCTATCTGAAATAGGGGCGACGTAACTTGAACAAATGTGATAGAATTTTGCTGAATTCTTAAATTAACCATAATATTAGATGATGTAATCGGGTCTCTGCTTACCCTACCCTAGAAGTTTAATAGTTCATTTTACTCGCCATTTCATGCGCTTTGAGATGCCGCTTAGCCCAATACGCTATCTGAAATAGGAGCGACGTAAATTGAACAAATGTGATAGAATTTCCGTGAATTCTTATATTAACCTTAATGTAAAATGATCTAATCGGGTCTCTGTTCGCCCTACCCTAGAAGTTTAATAGTGCATTTCACTCGTCACTTCATGCGCTTTGAGATGCCGCTTAGCCCAATACGCTATCTGAAATAGGAGCGACGTAATTTGAACAAATGTGATAGAATTTCGCTGAATTCTTTCATTAACCATAATGTAAAATGATATAATCGGGTCTCTGTTTGCCCTACCCTAGAAGTTTAATAGTGCATTTCACTCGTCACTTCATGCGCTTTGAGATGCCGCTAAGCACAATCATCTATCTGAAATAGGAGCGACGTAAATTGAACAAATGTGATAGAATTTCGCTGAATTCTTAAATCAACCATAATATAAAATGATCTAATCGGGTCCCTGTTTGCCCTACCCTTGAAGTTTAATATTGCATTTCACTCGTCATATCATGCGCTTTGAGATGCCGCTTAGCCCAATACGCTATCTGAAATAGGAGCGACGTAAATTGAACAAATGTGATAGAATTACGCTGAATTCTTATATTAACCGTAATATAAAATGATCTACTCGGGTCTCTGTTTGCCTTATCCGAGAAGTTTAATAGTGCATTTTACTCGCCATTTCATGCGCTTTGAAATGCCGCTTAGCCCAATACGCTATCTGAAATAGCAGCGACGTAAATTGAACAAATGTGATAGAATTTCCCTGAAATCTTATATTAAACAAAATATAAAATGATCTAATCGGGTCTCTGATTGCCCTATCATAGAAGATTAGTATTGCATTTTACTCGCCATTCCACGCGCTTTAAGGTGCCGCCTAGCCCAGTACGCTATCTGAAATAGGAGCGACGTAACTTGAACAAATGTGATAGAATTACGCTGCATTCTTATATTAACCGTAATATAAAGTGATCTAACCGGGTATCTGTTTGCCTTATCCTAGAAGTTTAATAGTGCATTTCACTCGCCATTTCATGCGCCTTGAGATGCCGCTTAGCCCAATACGCTAGCTGAAATAGGAGCGACGTAAGTTGAACAAATGTGATAGAATTACGCTGAATTCTTTTATTAACCATAATGTAAAATGATCTGCTCGGGTCTCTGTTCGCCCTAGCCTAGAAGTTTAATAGTGCATTTTATTCGCCATTTCATGCGCTTTGAGATGCCGCTTAGCCCAATACGCTATCTGAAATTGGAGCGACGTAAATGGAACAAATGTGATAGAATTTCGCTGAATTCTTAAATTAACCATAATATAAAATGATCTAATCGGGTCTCTGCTTGCCCTACCCTAGAAGTTTAATAGTGCATTTCACTCGTCACTTCATGCGCTTTGAGATGCCGCTAAGCCCAATAAGCTGTCTGAAATAGGAGCGACGTAAATTGAACAATTGTGATAGAATTTCGCAGAATTCTTATGTTAACCAAAATATAAAATGATCTAATCTGATCTCTTTTCGCCATAGCCTAGAAGTTTAATAGTGCGTTTTGTTCGCCATTTCATGTTCTTTGTGATGCCGCTTAGCCCAATACGCTATCTGAAATAGGAGCGACGTAAATTGAACAAATGTGATACAATATCCCTGAAATCTTATATTAAACAAAATATAAAATGATCTAATCGGGTCTCTGATTGCCCTATCATAGAAGTTTAGTAGTGCATTTTACTCGCCATTCCACCCGCTTTAAGATGCCGCCTAGCCCAGTACGCTATCTGAAATAGGAGCGACGTAAATTGAACAAATGTGATAGAATTTTGCTGAATTCTTAAATTAACCATAATATAAAATGATCTAATCGGGTCTGTGTTTGCCCTACCCTAGAAGTTTAATAGTGCATTTCACTCGTCATTTCATGCGCTTTGAGATGCCGCTAAGCCCAATAAGCTATCTGTAATAGGAGCGACGTAAATTTTACAAATGTGAAAGAATTTCGTTGAATTCTTATATTAACCAAAATATAAAACGATCTAATCGGGTCTCTGATTGCCCTACCCTAGAAGTTTAATCGTGCATTTCACTCGTCACTTCATGCGCTTTGAGATGCCGCTAAGCACAATAAATTATCTGTAATAGGAGCGACGTAAATTGAACAAATGTGATAGAATTTCGCTGAATTCGTATATTAACCAAAATATAAAATGATCTAATCGGGTCTCTGATTGCCCTATCATAGAAGTTTAGTTGTGCATATTACACGCCATTCCACGCGCTTTAAGATGCCGCCTAGCCCAGTACGCTATCTGAAATAGGAGCGACGTAAGTTGAACAAATGTGATAGAGTTTCGTAGAATTCTTATATTAACCAAAATATAAAATGATCTAATCTGGTCTATGTTCGCCCTAGCCTAGAAGTTTAATAGTGCATTTTGTTCGCCATTTCATGCGCTTTCAGATGCCGCTAAGCCCAATAAGCTGTCTGAAATAGGAGCGACGTAAATTGAACAAATGTGATAGAATTTCGCTGAATTCTTATATTAAACAAAATATAAAATGATCTAATCGGGTCTCTGTTTGCCCTACCCTAGAAGATTAATCGTGCATTTTACACGCCATTTCATGCGCCTTGAGATGCCGCTTATCCCAATACGCTATCTGAAATAGGAGCGACGTAAATTGAACAAATGTGATAGAATTTCGCTGAATTCTTAAATTAACCATAATATCAAATGATCTAATCGGGTCTCTGTTTGCCCTACCCTAGAAGTTTAATAGTGCATTTCACTCGTCATTTCATGCACTTTGAGACGCCGCTTCGCCCAATAAGCTATTTGAAATAGGAGCGACGTAAATTGAACAAATGTGATAGAATTTCGCTGAATTCTTAAAGTAACCTTAATATAAAATGATCTAATCGGGTCTCTGGTTTCCCTACCATAGAAGTTTAATAGTGCATTTTACTCGCCATTCCACGAGCCTTAAGATGCCGTCTAGTACAGTACGCTATCTGAAATAGGAGCGACGTAATTGAACAAATGTGATAGAATTTCGCTGAATTCTTAAAGTAACCTTAATATAAAATGATCTAATCGGGTCTCTGTTTGCCCTACCCTAGAAGTTTAATAGTGCATTTCACTCGTCATTTCATGCGCTTTGAGATGCCGCTAAGCACAATAAGCTATCTGGAATAGCAGCGACGTAAATTGAACAAATGTGAAAGAATTACGCCGCATTCTTATATTAACCGCAATATAAAATGATCTAATCGGGTCACTGTTTGCCTTATGCTAGAAGTTTAATAGTGCATTTTACTCGCCATTCCACGCGCTTTAAGATGCCGCCAAGCCCAGTACGCTACCTGAAATAGGAGCGACGTAAGTTGAACAACTGTGGTAGAATTACGCTGAATTCTTATATTAACCGTAATATACAATGATCTAATCGGGTCTCTGTTTGCCTTATCCTAGAAGTTTGATAGTGCATTTTACTCGCCATTTCATGCACTTTGAAATGCCGCTTAGCCCAATACGCTATCTGAAATAGGAGCGACGTAAATTGAACAAATGTGATACAATTTCCGTGAATTCTTATATTAACCTTAATGTAAAATGATCTAATCTGGTCTCTGTTCGCCCTAGCCTAGAAGTTTAATAGCGCATTTTATTCGCCATTTCATGCGCCTTGAGATGCCGCTTAGCCCAATACGCTATCTGAAATAGGAGCGACGTAAATTGAACAAATGTGATAGAATTTCCCTGAAATCTTATATTAAACAAAATATAAAATGATCTAATCGGGTCTCTGATTGCCCTATCACAGAAGTTTAGTAGTGCATTTTACTCGCCATTCCACGCGCTTTAAGATGCCGCCTAGCCCAGTACGCTACCTGAAACAGGAGCGACGTAAGTTGAACAAATGTGATAGAATTACGCTGAATTCTTATATTAACCGTAATATAAAATGATATAATCGGGTCTCTGTTTGCCCTATCATAGAAGTTTAATAGTGCATTTTACTCGCCATTCCATGTGCTTTAAGGTGCCGCATAGCCCAATACGCTAACTGAAATAGGAGCGACGTAAGTTGAACAAATATGATAGAATTTCGCTGAATTCTTTTATTAACCATAATGTAAAATGATCTGATCGGGTCTCTGTTCGCCCTAGCCTAGAAGTTTAAGAGTGCATTTTATTCGACATTTCATGCGCTTTGAGATGCCGCTTAGCCGAATACGCTATCTGAAATAGGAGCGACGTAAATTGAACAAATGCGATTGAATTTCCCTGAAATCTTATATTAAACAAAATATAAAATGATCTAATCGGGTCTCTCATTGCCCTATCATAGAAGTTTAATAGTGCATTTTACTCGCCATTCCACGCGCTTTATGATGCCGCCTAGCCGAGTACGGTATCTGAAATAGGAGCTACGTAAGTTGAACAAATGTGATAGAATTACGCTGAATTCTTATATTGACCGTAATATAAAATGATGTAATCGGGCCTCTGTTTGCCCTATCATAGAAGTTTGATAGTGCATTTTACTCGCCATTTCATGTGCTTTAAGCTGCCGCATAGCCCAATACGCTATCTGGAATAGGAGCGACGTAACGTGAACAAATGTGATAGAATTTCCCTGAATTCTTATATTAACCTTAATGTAAAATGATGTAATCGTTTCTCTGTTCGCCCTACCATAGAAGTCTAATAGTGCATTTCACTCGCCATTTCATGCGCTTTGAGATGCCGCTTAGCCCAATACGCTATCTGAAATAGGAGCGACGTAAATTGAACAAATGTGATAGAATTTCCCTGAAATCTTATATTAAACAAAATATAAAATGATCTAATAGGGTCACTGATTGCCCTATCATAGAAGTTTAATAGTGCATTTTACTCGCCATTCCACGCGCTTTAAGTTGCCGCCTAGCCCAGTACGCTATCTGAAATAGGAGCGACGTAAATTGAACAAATGTGATAGAATTTTGCTGAATTCTTAAATTAACCATAATATGAGATGATGTAATCGGGTCTATGCTTGCCCTACCCTAGAAGTTTAATAGTGCATTTTACTCGCCATTTCATGCGCTTTGAGATGCCGCTTAGCCCAATACGCTATCTGAAATAGGAGCGACGTAAATTGAACAAATGTGATAGAATTTTGCTGAATTCTTAAATTAACCATAATATAAAATGATCTAATCGGGTCTCTGTTTGACCTACCCTAGAAGTTTAATAGGGCATTTTACTCGCCATTTCATGTGCTTTGAGATGCCGCATAGCCCAATACGCTATCTGGAATAGGAGCGGCGTAAATTGATCAAATGTGATAGAATTTCCCTGAATTCTTTTATTAACCTTAATGTAAAATGATCTAATCGGGTCTCTGTTCGCCCTACCATAGAAGTCTAATAGTGCATTTCACTCGCCATTTCATGCGCTTTGAGATGCCGCTTAGCCCAATACGCTATCTGAAATAGGAGCGACGTAAGTTGAAAAAATGTGATAGAGTTTCGCTGAATTCTTTTATGAACCATAATGTAAAATGATCTAATCGGGTCTCTGTTCTCCCTAGCCTAGAAGTTTAATAGTGCATTTTACTCGCCACTCCACGCGGTTTAGGATGCCGCCTAGCCCAGTACGCTATCCGAAATAGGAGCGACGTAAATTGAACAAATGTGATAGAATTTTGCTGAATTCTTAAATTAACCATAATATAAAATGATCTAATCGGGTCTCTGTTTGCCCTACCCTAGAAGTTTAATAGTGCATTTTACTCGCCATTTCATGCGCTTTGAGATGCCGCTTAGCCCAATACGCTATCTGAAATAGGAGCGACGAAAGTTGAACAAAGGTGATAGAATTTCGCTGAATTATTTTATTAACCAGAATGTAAAATGATCTAATCTGGTCTCTGTTCGCCCTAGCCTAGAAGTTTAATAGTGGATTTTACTCGGCATTCCACGCGCTTTAAGATGCCGCCTAGCCCAGTACGCAATCTGAAATGGGAGCGACCTAAATTGAACGAATGTGATAGAATTTTGCTGAATTCTTAAATTAACCATAATATAAAATGATCTAATCGGGTCTCTGCTTGCGCTACCCTAGAAGTTTAATAGTGCATTTTATTCGCCATTTCTTGCGCTTTGAGATGCTGCCGAGCCCAATACGCTATCTGAAATAGGAGCGACGAAAGTTGAACAAAGGTGATAGAATTTCGCTGAATTATTTTATTAACCAGAATGTAAAATGATCTAATCTGGTCTCTGTTCGCCCTAGCCTAGAAGTTTAATAGTGGATTTTACTCGGCATTCCACGCGCTTTAAGATGCCGCCTAGCCCAGTACGCAATCTGAAATGGGAGCGACCTAAATTGAACGAATGTGATAGAATTTTGCTGAATTCTTAAATTAACCGTAATATAAAATGAACTAATCGGGTCTCCGTTTGCCCTAGCCTAGAAGTTTAATCGTGCATTTTACACGCCATTTCATGCGCTTTGACATGCCGCTTAGCCCAATACGCTATCTGAAATAGGAGCGACGTAAATTGAACAAATGTGATAGAATTTCGCTGAATTCTTAAATTAACCATAATATAAAATGATCTAATCGGGACTCTGATCGCCCTACCCTAGAAGTTTAATAGTGCATATCACTCGTCATTTCATGCGCTTTGAGATGCCGCTTAGCCCAATACGCTATCTGAAATAGGAGCGACGTAAATTGAACAAATGTGATAGAATTTCGCTGAATTCTTATATTAACCAAAGTATAAAATGATCTAATCTGGACTCTGATTGCCCTATCATAGAAGCTTAATAGTGCATTTTACTCGCCATTCCACGCGCTTTAAGATGCCGCCTAGCCCAGTACGCTGTCTGAAATAGGAGCGACGTAAATTGAACAAATGTGATAGAATTTCGCTGAATTCTTATATTAACCTTAATGTAAAATGATCTAGTCGGATCTCTGTTCGCCCTACCCTAGAAGTTTAATAGTGCATTTCACTCGTCATTTCATGCGCTTTGAGATGACGCTTAACCCAATACGCTATCTGAAATAGGAGCGACGTAAGTTGAACAAATGTGACAGAATTACGCTGCATTCTTATATTCACCTTAATGTAAAATGATCTCTTCGGGTCTCTGTTCACCCTACCCTAGATTTATAATAGTGCATTTCACTCGTCATTTCATGCGCTTTGAGATGCCGCTTAGCCCAATACGATATCTGAAATAGGAGCGACGTAAATTGTACAAATGTGATAGAATTTCCCTGAATTCTTATATTAACCAAAATATAAAATAATCTAATCGGGTCTCTGATTGCCCTATCATAGAAGTTTAATAGTGCATTTTACTCGCCATTTCACGCGCTCTAAGATGCCGCCTAACCCAGTACGCTATCTGAAATAGGAGCGACGTAAATTGAACAAATGTGATAGAATTTTGCTGAATTCTTAAATTAACCATAATATAAAATGATCTAATCGGGTCTCTGTTTGCACTACCCTAGAAGTTTAATAGTGCATTCTACTCGCCATTTCATGCGCTTTGAGGTGCCGCTTAGCCCAATACGCTATCTGAAATATGAGCGACGTAAATTGAACAAATGTGATAGAATTTCCCTGAAATCTTATATTAATCAAAATATAAAATGATCTAATCGGGTCTCTGATTGCCCTATCATAGAAGATTAGTAGTGCATTTTACACGCCATTCCACGCGCTTTTAGATGCCGCCTAGCCCAGTACCCTATCTGAAATAGGAGCGTCGTAACTTGAACAAATGTGATAGAATTACGCTGAATTCTTATATTAACCGTAATATAAAATGATCTAATCGGGTCTCTGTTTGCCTTATCCTAGAAGTTTAATAGCGCATTTTACGCATCATTTCATGCGCTTTGACAGGCCGCTTAGCCCAATACGCTATCTGAAATAGGAGCGACGTAAATTGAACAAATGTGATAGAAATTCCGTGAATTCTTATATAAACCTTAATGTAAAATGATCCAATCGGGTCTCTGTGCGCCCTACCCTAGAAGTTTAATAGTGCATTTCACTCTCCATTTCATGCGCTTTGAGGTGCCGCTTAGCCCAATACGCTATCTGAAATAGGAGCGACGTAAGTTGAACAAATGTGATAGAATTTCGCTGAATTCTTTCATTAACATTAATGTAAAATGATCTAATCGAGTCTCTGTTTGCCCTACCATAGAATTTTAATAGTGCATTCTACTCGCCATTCCACCCGCTTTAAGATGCCGCCTAGCCCAGTACGCTATCTGAAATAGGAGCGACGTAAATTGAACAAATGTGATAGAATTTTGCTTAATTCTTAAATTAACCACAATATAAAATGATCTAATCGGGTCTCTGTTTGCCCTACCCTAGAAGTTTAATAGTGCATTTCACTCGTCATTTCATGCGCTTTGAGATGCCGCTAAGCCCAATAAGCTATCTGTAATAGGAGCGACGTAAATTTTACAAATGTGATAGAATTTCGTTGAATTCTTATATTAACCAAAATATAAAACGATCTAATCGGGTCTCTGATTGCCCTATCATAGAAGTTTAATAGTGCATTTTACTCGCCATTCCACGCGCTTTAAGATGCCGCCTAGCCCAGTACGCTATCTGAAATAGGGGCGACGTAACTTGAACAAATGTGATAGAATTTTGCTGAATTCTTAAATTAACCATAATATTAGATGATGTAATCGGGTCTCTGCTTACCCTACCCTAGAAGTTTAATAGTTCATTTTACTCGCCATTTCATGCGCTTTGAGATGCCGCTTAGCCCAATACGCTATCTGAAATAGGAGCGACGTAAATTGAACAAATGTGATAGAATTTCCGTGAATTCTTATATTAACCTTAATGTAAAATGATCTAATCGGGTCTCTGTTCGCCCTACCCTAGAAGTTTAATAGTGCATTTCACTCGTCACTTCATGCGCTTTGAGATGCCGCTTAGCCCAATACGCTATCTGAAATAGGAGCGACGTAATTTGAACAAATGTGATAGAATTTCGCTGAATTCTTTCATTAACCATAATGTAAAATGATATAATCGGGTCTCTGTTTGCCCTACCCTAGAAGTTTAATAGTGCATTTCACTCGTCACTTCATGCGCTTTGAGATGCCGCTAAGCACAATCATCTATCTGAAATAGGAGCGACGTAAATTGAACAAATGTGATAGAATTTCGCTGAATTCTTAAATCAACCATAATATAAAATGATCTAATCGGGTCCCTGTTTGCCCTACCCTTGAAGTTTAATATTGCATTTCACTCGTCATATCATGCGCTTTGAGATGCCGCTTAGCCCAATACGCTATCTGAAATAGGAGCGACGTAAATTGAACAAATGTGATAGAATTACGCTGAATTCTTATATTAACCGTAATATAAAATGATCTACTCGGGTCTCTGTTTGCCTTATCCGAGAAGTTTAATAGTGCATTTTACTCGCCATTTCATGCGCTTTGAAATGCCGCTTAGCCCAATACGCTATCTGAAATAGCAGCGACGTAAATTGAACAAATGTGATAGAATTTCCGTGAATTCTTATATTAACCTTAATGTAAAATGATCTAATCGGGTCTCTGTTCGCCCTACCCTAGAAGTTTAATAGTGCATTTTACTCGCCATTCCACGCGCTTTGAGATGCCGCTTAGCCCAATACGCTATCTGAAATAGGAGCGACGTAAATTGAACAAATGTGATAGAATTTCGCTGAATTCTTAAATTAACCATAATATAAAATGATCTAATCGGGTCCCTGTTTGCTCAACCCTAGAAGTTTAATAGTGCATTTTACTCGCAATTTCATGCGCCTTGAGGTGCCGCTTAACCCAATACGCTATCTGCAATAGGAGCGACGTAAATTGAACAAACGTGATAGAATTTTGCTGAATTCTTAAATTAACCATAGTACAAAATGATCTAATCGGGTCTCTGTTTGCCCTACCCTAGAAGTTTAATAGTGCATTTTATTCGCCATTTCATGCGCTTTGTGATGCCGCGTAGCCCAATACGCTATCTGAAATAGGAGCGACGTAAATTGAACAAATGTGATAGAATTTCCCTGAAATCTTATATTAAACAAAATATAAAATGATCTAATCGGGTCTCTGATTGCCCTATCATAGAAGATTAGTATTGCATTTTACTCGCCATTCCACGCGCTTTAAGGTGCCGCCTAGCCCAGTACGCTATCTGAAATAGGAGCGACGTAACTTGAACAAATGTGATAGAATTACGCTGCATTCTTATATTAACCGTAATATAAAATGATCTAACCGGGTATCTGTTTGCCTTATCCTAGAAGTTTAATAGTGCATTTCACTCGCCATTTCATGCGCCTTGAGATGCCGCTTAGCCCAATACGCTAGCTGAAATAGGAGCGACGTAAGTTGAACAAATGTGATAGAATTACGCTGAATTCTTTTATTAACCATAATGTAAAATGATCTGCTCGGGTCTCTGTTCGCCCTAGCCTAGAAGTTTAATAGTGCATTTTATTCGCCATTTCATGCGCTTTGAGATGCCGCTTAGCCCAATACGCTATCTGAAATTGGAGCGACGTAAATGGAACAAATGTGATAGAATTTCGCTGAATTCTTAAATTAACCATAATATAAAATGATCTAATCGGGTCTCTGCTTGCCCTACCCTAGAAGTTTAATAGTGCATTTCACTCGTCACTTCATGCGCTTTGAGATGCCGCTAAGCCCAATAAGCTGTCTGAAATAGGAGCGACGTAAATTGAACAATTGTGATAGAATTTCGCAGAATTCTTATGTTAACCAAAATATAAAATGATCTAATCTGATCTCTTTTCGCCATAGCCTAGAAGTTTAATAGTGCGTTTTGTTCGCCATTTCATGTTCTTTGTGATGCCGCTTAGCCCAATACGCTATCTGAAATAGGAGCGACGTAAATTGAACAAATGTGATACAATATCCCTGAAATCTTATATTAAACAAAATATAAAATGATCTAATCGGGTCTCTGATTGCCCTATCATAGAAGTTTAGTAGTGCATTTTACTCGCCATTCCACCCGCTTTAAGATGCCGCCTAGCCCAGTACGCTATCTGAAATAGGAGCGACATAAATTGAACAAATGTGATAGAATTTTGCTGAATTCTTAAATTAACCATAATATAAAATGATCTAATCGGGTCTGTGTTTGCCCTACCCTAGAAGTTTAATAGTGCATTTCACTCGTCATTTCATGCGCTTTGAGATGCCGCTAAGCCCAATAAGCTATCTGTAATAGGAGCGACGTAAATTTTACAAATGTGAAAGAATTTCGTTGAATTCTTATATTAACCAAAATATAAAACGATCTAATCGGGTCTCTGATTGCCCTACCCTAGAAGTTTAATCGTGCATTTTACACGCCATTTCATGCGCTTTGAGATGCCGCATAGCCCAATACGCTATCTGAAATAGGAGCGACGTAAATTGAACAAATGTGATAGAATTTCGCTGAATTCTTAAATTAACCATAATATAAAATGATCTAATCGGGTCCCTGTTTGCTCTACCCTAGAAGTTTAATTGTGCATTTTACTCGCAATTTCATGCGCTTTGAGGTGCCGCTTAACCCAATACGCTATCTGCAATAGGAGCGACGTAAATTGAACAAACGTGATAGAATTTTGCTGAATTCTTATATTAACCGTAATATAAGGTGATCTAACCGGGTATCTGTTTGCCTTATCCTAGAAGTTTAATAGTGCATTATACTCGCCATTTCATGCGCTTCGAGATGCCGCTTAGCTCAATACGCTATCTGAAATAGGAGCGACGAAAGTTGAACAAATGTGATAGAATTTCGCTGAATTATTTTATTAACCAGAATGTAAAATGATCTAATCTGGTCTCTGTTCGCCCTACCATAGAAGTCTTATAGTGCATTTCACTCGCCATTTCATGCGCTTTGAGATGCCGCTTAGCCCAATACGCTATCTGAAATAGGAGCGACCTAAATTGAACGAATGTGATAGAATTTTGCTGAATTCTTAAATTAAGCATAATATAAAATGATCTAATCGGGTCTCTGCTTGCCCTACCCTAGAAGTTTAATAGTGCATTTTCCTCGCCATTTCATGCGCTTTGAGATGCCGCCTAGCCCAATACGGTATCTGAAATAGGAGCGACGTAAGTTGAACAAATGTGATAGAATTTCGCTGAATTCTTTTATTAACCATAATGTAAAATGATCTGATCGGGTCTCTGTTTGCCCTATCCTAGAAGTTTAATAGTGCATTTCACTCGTCATTTCATGCGCTTTGAGATGCCGCTTAGCCCAATAAGCTATCTGAAATAGGAGCGACGTAAATTGAA
>CAKAJE020001206.1:0-34011 GCA_916610135.2 Macropis europaea | reverse complement strand
GTTAATTTAAGAATTCAGCAAAATTCTATCACATTTGTTCAATTTACGTCGCTCCGATTTCAGATAGCGTATTGGGCTAAGCGGTATCTCAAAGCGCATGAAATGGCGAGTAAAATGCAATACTAAACTTCTAGGATAAGGCAAACAGAGACCCGATTAGATCATTTTATATTACGGTTAATATAAGAATTCAGCGTAATTCTATCACATTTGTTCAACTTACGTCGCTCCTAATTTAGATAGCGTACTGGGCTAGGCGGGCCATCTTAAAGCGCGTGGAATGGCGAGTAAAAATGCACTGCTAAACTTCTATGATAGGGCAATCAGAGACCCGATTAGATCATTTCATATTTTGTTTAATATAAGATTTCAGGGACATTCTATCACATTTGTTCAATTTACGTCGCCTCTATTTCGGATAGCGTATTGGGCTAAGCGGTATCTCAAAGCGCATGAAATGGCGAGCAAAATGCAATACTAAACTCTAGGATAAGGCAAACAGAGACCCGATTAGATCATTTTATATTACGGTTAATACAAGAATTCAGCGTAAGTCTATCACATTTGTTCAACTTACGTCGCTCCTAATTTAGATAGCGTACTGGGCTAGGTGGCATCTTAAAGCCCGTGGAATGGCGAGTAAAATGCACTGCTAAACTTCTATGATAGGGCAATCAGAGACCCGATTAGATCATTTTATATTTTGTTTAATATAAGATTTCAGGGAAATTCTATCACATTTGTTCAATTTACGTAGCTCCTATTTCAGATAGCGTATTTGGCTAAGCGGCATCTCAAAGCGCATGAAATGGCGAGTAAAATGCACTATTAGATTTCTATGGTAGGGCGTACAGAGACCCGATTAGATCATTTTATATTATGGTTAATTTAAGAATTCAGCAAAATTCTATCACATTCGTTCAATTTAGGTCGCTCCTATTTCAGATAGCGTATTGGGCTAGCGGCATCTCAAAGCGCATGAAATGGCGAGTAAAATGCATTTTTAAACTTCTAGGATAAGGCAAACAGAGACCCGATTAGATCATTTGATATTACGGTTAATATAAGAATTCAGCGTAATCCTATCACATTTGTTCAACTTACGTCGCTCCTATTTCAGGTAGCGCACTGGGCTAGGCGGCACCTTAAAGCGCGTGGAATGGCGAGTAAAATTCACTATTAAACTTCTAGGATAAGGCAAACAGAGACCCGATTAGATCATTTTATATTAACCGTAATATAAGAATCGGCGTAGTTCTTTCACATTTGTTCAATTTACGTCGCTGCTATTCCAGATAGCTTATGTGCTTAGCGGCATCTCAAAGCGCATGAAATGACGAGTGAAATGCACTATTAAACTTCTAGGGTAGGGCAAACAGAGACCCGATTAGATCATTTATATTAAGGTTACTTTAAGAATTCAGCGAATTCTATCACATTTGTTCAATTTACGTCGCTCCTATTTGAGATAGCGTACTGTGCTAGGCGGCATCTTAAGGCGCGTGGAATGTCGAGTAAAATGCACAATGAAAATTCTATGGTAGGGAAACCAGAGACCCGATTAGATCATTTTATATTAAGGTTACTTTAAGAATTCAGCGAAATCCTATCACATTTGTTCAATTTACGTCGCTCCTATTTCAACTAGCTTATTAGGCGAAGCGGCGTCTCAAAGCGCATGAAATGACGAGTGAAATGCACTATTATACTTCTAGGGTAGGGCGAACAGAGACCCGAAGAGATCATTTTACATTAAGGTGAATATAAGAATGCAGCGTAATTCTGTCACATTTGTTCAACTTACGTCGCTCCTATTTCAGGTAGCGTACTGGGCTAGGCGGCATCTTAAAGCGCGTGGAATGGCGAGTAAAATTCACTATTAAACTTCTAGGATAAGGCAAACAGAGACCCGATTAGATCATTTATATTACGGTTAATATAAGAATTCGGCGTAGTTCTTTCACATTTGGTTCAATTTACGTCGCTGCTATTCCAGATAGCTTATTGTGCTTAGCGGCATCTCAAAGCGCATGAAATGACGAGTGAAATGTACTATTAAACTTCTAGGGTAGGGCAAACAGAGACCCGATTAGATCATTTTATATTAAGGTTACTTTAAGAATTCAGCGAAATTCTATCACATTTGTTCAATTTACGTCGCTCCTATTTGAGATAGCGTACTGTGCTAGGCGGCATCTTAAGGCGCGTGGAATGTCGAGTAAATGCACAATGAAACTTCTATGGTAGGGAAACCAGAGACCCGATTAGATCATTTTATATTAAGGTTACTTAAGAATCAGCGAAATCCTATCACATTTGTTCAATTTACGTCGCTCCTATTTCAACTAGCTTATTAGGCGAAGCGCGTCTCAAAGCGCATGAAATGACGAGTGAAATGCACTATTAAACTTCTAGCGTAGGGCGAACAGAGACCCGATTAGATCATTTTACATTAAGGTTAATATAAGTATTCAGCGCGATTCAATCACATTTGTTCAATTTGCGTCGCTCCTATTTCAGACAGCGTACTGGGCTAGGCGGCATCTTAAGGCGCATGAAATGGCGAGTAAAATGCAGTATAAACTTCTATGGTAGGGAAACCAGAGACCCGATTAGATCATTTTATATTTTGTTTAATATAAGATTTCAGGGAAATTCTATCACATTTGTTCAATTTACGTCGCTCCTATTTCAGACAGCGTACTGGGCTAGGCGGCATCTTAAAGCGTGTGGAATGGCGAGTAAAATGCACTATTAACCTTCTATGATAGGGCAATCAGAGACCAGACTAGATCTTCTATACCTTGGTTAATATACGAATTCAGCGAAATTCTATTACATTTGTTAAATTTACGTCGCTCCTATTTCAGATAGCCTATTTGGGCTAAGCGGCATCTCAAAGCGCATGAAATGGCGTGTAAAATGCACGATTAAACTTCTAGGGTAGGGCAAACAGAGACCCGATTAGATCATTTTATATTTTGTTTAATATAAGAATTCAGCGAAATTCTATCACATTTGTTCAATTTACGTCGCTCCTATTTCAGATAGCGTATTGGGCTAAGCGCCATCTCAAAGCGCATGAAATGGCGAGTAAAATGCACTATTAACTTCTAGGGTAGGGCAAACAGAGACCCGATTATATCATTTTATATTTTGATTAATTTAAGAATTCAGCAAAATTCTATCACATTTGTTCAACTTACGTCGCTCCTATTTCATATAGCGTATTCGGCTAAGCGGCATATCAAAGCGCATGAAGTGGCGAATAAAATGCACTATTAAACTTCTAGGCTAGGGCGAACAGAGACCCGATCAGATCATTTTACATTATGGTTAATAGAAGAATTCAGCGAAATTCTATCACATTTGTTCAACTTACGTCGCTCCTATTTCAGATAGCGTATTGGGCTAAGCGGCATCACAAAGCGCATGAAATGGCGAGTGAAATGCACCATTAGACTTCTATGGTAGGGCGAACAGAGACCCGATTAGATCATTTTACATTAAGGTTAATATAAGGATTCACGGAAATTCTATACATTTGTTCAATTTACGTCGCTCCTATTTCAGACAGCGTATTGGGCTATGCGGCATCTCAAAGCGCATGAAATGGCGAGTAAAATGCACTATTATACTTCTAGGGTAAGGCAAACAGGGACCCGATTATATCATTTTATAATACGGTTAATATAAGAATTCAGCGTAATTCTATCACATTTGTTCAATTACGTCGCTCCTATTTCAGATAGCTTATTGGGCGAAGCGCCATCTCAAAGCGCATGAAATGGCGAGCAAATTGCACTATTAAACTTCTAGGGTAGGGCAAACAGAGACCCGATTAGATAATTTATATTACGGTTAATATAATAATTCAGCTTAATTCTATCACATTTGTTCACTTACGCCGCTCCTATTTCAGATAGCGTACTGGGTTAGGCGGCATCTCAAAGCGCATGAAATGACGAGTGAAATGCACTATTAAACTTCTATGATAGGGCAAACAGAGACCCGATTAGATCATTTTATATTATGGTTAATTTAATAATTCAGCGAAATTCTATCACATTTGTTCAATTTACGTCGCTCCTATTGCAGATAGCGTATTAGGCTAAGCGGGATCTCAAAGCGCATGAAATGGCGTGTAAAATACACTATTAAACTTCTAGGGTAAGGCAAACAGAGACCCGATTAGATCATTTTATATTACGGTTAATATAAGAATGCAGCGTAATTCTATCATATTTGTTCAATTTACGTCGCTCCTACTTCAGATGCGTATTGGGCTAAGCGGCATCTCAAAGCGCATGAAATGGCGAGTAAAATGCACTATTAAACTTCTAGGGTAAGGCAAACAGAGACCCGATTAGATCATTTTATATTACTGTTAATATAAGAATCCAGCGTAATTCTATCACATTTGTTCAACATACGTCGCTCCTATTTCAGATAGTGTACTGGGCTAAGCGCATCTCAAAGCGCATGAAATGGCGAGTAAAATGCACTGTTAAACTTCTAGGGTAGGTCAAACAGAGACCCGATTAGATCATTTTATATTTTGTTTAATATAAGATTTCAGTGAAATTCTATCGCATTCGTTCAATTTACGTCGCTCCTATTTCAGATAGCGTATTCGGCTAAGCGGCATCTCAAAGCGCATGAAATGGCGAATAAAATGCACTCTTAAACTTCAGGCTAGGGCGAACAGAGACCCGATCAGATCATTTACATTATGGTTAATAAAAGAATTCAGCGAAATTCTATCACATTTGTTCAACTTACGTCGCTCCTATTTCAGATAGCGTATTGGGCTAAGCGGCATCTCAAAGCGCATGAAATGGCGAGTAAAATGCACTATTAAACTTCTAGGATAAGGCAAACAGGGACCCGATTAGATCATTTTATATTACGGTTAATTAAGAATTCAGCGTAATTCTATCACATTTGTTCAACTTACGTCGCTCCTATTTCAGATAGCGTACTGGGCTAGGCGGCATCTTAAAGCGCGTGAATGGCGAGTAAAATGCACTACTAAACTTCTATGATAGGGCAATCAGAGTCCCGTTTAGATCATTTTATATTTTGTTTAATATAAGATTTCAGGGAAATTCTATCACATTTGTTCAATTTACGTCGCTCCTATTTCAGATAGCGTATTGGGCTAAGCGGCATCTCAAATCGCATGAAATGACGAGTAAAATGCACTATTACACTTCTAGGGTAAGGCAAACAGAGACCCGATTAGATCATTTTATATTATGGTTAATTTAAGAATTCAGCCAAATTCTATCACATTTGTTCAATTTACGTCGCTCCTATTTCAGATAGCGTATTGGGCTAAGCGCCATCTCAAAGCGCATGAAATGCGAGTAAAATACACTATTAAACTTCTAGGGTAGGGCAAACAGAGACCCGATTAGATCATTTTATATTATGGTTAATTTAAGAATTCAGCCAAATTCTATCACATTTGTTCAATTTACGTCGCTCCTATTTCAGATAGCGTACTGGGCTAGGCCGAATCTTAAAGCGCGTGGATTGGCGAGTAAAATGCACAATTAAACTTCTATGATAGGGCAATCAGAGACCCGATTAGATCATTTTATATTTTGGTTAATATAAGAATTCAGCGAGATTCTATCACAATTGTTCTATTTACGTCGCTCCTATTTCAGATAGCGTATTGGGCTAGCGGCATCTCAAAGCATATGAAATGGCGAGTGAAATGCACTATTACACTTCTAGGGTAGGGCGAACAGAGACCCGATTAGATCATTTTAGATTAAGGTTAATATAAGTATTCAGGGAAATTCTATCACATTTGTTCAATTTACGTCGCTCCTATTTCAGATAGCGTATTGGCTAAGCGGCGTCTCAAAGCGCATGAAATGGCGAGTAAAATGCACTGTTAAACTTCTAGGGTAGGGCAAACAGAGACCCGATTAGATCATTTCATATTATGGTTAATTTAAGAATTCAGCCGAATTCTATCACATTTGTTCAATTTACGTCGCTCCTATTGCAGATAGCGTATTGGGCTAAGCGGCATCTCAAAGCGCATGAAATGACGAGTGAAATGCGCTTGTAATCTTCTAGGGTAGGGCGAACAGAGACCCGATTAGATCATTTTATATTACTGTTAATATAAGAATTCAGCGTAATTCTATCACATTTGTTCAACATACGTCGCTCCTATTTCAGATAGTGTACTGGGCTAGGCGGAATCTTAAAGCACGTGGAAGGGCGAGTAAAATGCACTACTAAACTTCTATGATAGGGCAATCAGAGTCCCGTTTAGATCATTTTATATTTTGTATAATATAAGATTTCAGGGAAATTCTATCACATTTGTTTCAACTTACGTCGCTCCTACTTCAGATAGCGTACTGGGCTCGGCGGCATCTTAAAGCGTGTGGAATGGCGAGTAAAATGCACTATTAACCTTCTAGGGTAGGGCAAACAGAGACCCGATTAGATCATTTTATATTATTGTTAATTTAGAGTTCTGCCAAATTCTATCACATTTGTTCAATTTACGTCGCTCCTATTTCAGATAGCGTACTGGGCTAGGCGGAATCTTACAGCGTGGATTGGCGAGTAAAATGCACTATTAAACTTCTATGATAGGGCAATCAGAGACCCGATTAGATCATTTTATATTTTGGTTAATATAAGAATTCAGCTAAATTCTATCACAATTGTTCAATTTACGTCGCTCCTATTTCAGATAGCGTATTGGGCTAAGCGGCATCTCAAAGCGCATGAAATGGCGAGTGAAATGCACTATTAAACTTCTAGGGTAGGGCGAACAGAGACCCGATTAGATCATTTTACATTAAGGTTAATATAAGTATTCAGGGAAATTCTATCACATTTGTTCAATTTACGTCGCTCCTATTGCAGATAGCGTATTGGGCTAAGCGGCATCTCAAAGCGCATGAAATGGCGAGTAAAATGCACTGTTAAACTTCTAGGGTAGGGCAAACAGAGACCCGATTAGATCATTTTATATTATGGTTAATTTAAGAATTCAGCCAAATTCTATCACATTTGTTCAATTTACGTCGCTCCTATTGCAGATAGCGTATTGGGCTAAGCGGCTTCTCAAAGCGCATGAAAATACGAGTGAAATGCGCTTGTAATCTTCTAGGGTAGGGCGAACAGAGACCCGATTAGATCATTTTATATTATGGTTAATATAAGAATTCAGCGTAATTCTATCACATTGTTCAACATACGTCGCTCCTATTTCAGATAGTGTACTGGGCCAGGCGGCATCTTAAAGCACGTGGAAGGGCGAGTAAAATGCACTACTAAACTCTATAATAGGGCAATCAGAGTCCCGTTTAGATCATTTTATATTTTGTTAATATAGATTTCAGGGAAATTCTATCACATTTGTTCAATTTACGTAGCTCCTATTTCAGGTAGCGTATTGGGCTAAGCGGCATCTCAAAGCGCATGAAATGGCGAGTAAAATGCACTATTAGATTTCTATGGTAGGGCGTACAGAGACCGATTAGATCATTTTATATTATGGTTAATTTAAGAATTCAGCAAAATTCTATCACATTTGTTCAATTTACGTCGCTCCCTATTCAGATAGCGTATTGGGAAAAGCGGCATCTCAAAGCGCATGAAATGGCGAGTAAAATGCACAATTAAACTACTAGGGTAGGGCAAACAGAGACCCGTTAGATCTTTTATATTGTGGTTAATTTAAGCATTCAGCAAAATTCTATCACATTTGTTCAATTTACGTCGCTCCTATTTCAGATAGCGTATTGGGCTAAGCGGCATCTCAAAGCGCATGAAATGACGAGTGAAAGGCACTCTTAAACTTCTAGGGTAGGTGAACAGAGAACCGATTAGATCATTTTATATACGGTTAATATAAGAATTCAGCGTAATTCTATCACATTCGTTCAACTTACGTTGCTCCTATTTCAGATACCGTATTGGGCTAGGCGGCATCATAAAGCGCGTGGAATGGCGGGTAAAATGCACTACTAAACTTCTATGATAGGGCAATCAGAGACCCGGTTAGATCATTTTATATTTTGTTTAATATAAGATTTCAGGGAAATTCTATCGCATTTGTTCAATTTACGTCGCTCCTATTTCAGATAGCGTATTCGGAAATGCGACATATCAAAGCGCATGAAATGGCGAATAAAATGCACTCTTAAACTTCTAGGCTAGGCCGAACAGAGACCCGATTAGATCATTTTACATTATGGTTAATAAAAGAATTCAGCGAAATTCTATCACATTTGTTCAATTTACGTCGCTCCTATTTCAGATAGCTTATTGGTCTAAGCGGCATCTCAAAGCGCATGAAATGACGAGTGAAATGCACTATTAAACTTCTAGGATAGGGCGAACGGAGACCCGATTAGATCATTTTACATTAATGTTAATATAAGAATTCAGGGAAATTCTATCACATTTGTTCAATTTACGTCACTCCTATTTCCGATAGCGTACTGGGCTAGGCGGCATCTTAAAGCGCGTGGAATGGCGAGTAAAATGCACTACTAAACTTCTATGATAGGGCAATCAGAGACCCGATTAGATCATTTTATATTTTGTATAATATCAGATTTCAGGGAATTTGTATCACATTTGTTCAATTTACGTCGCTCCTAATTCAGATAGCGTATTCGGCTAAGCGGCATCTCAAAGCGCATGAAATGGTGAATGAAATGCATTGTTAAACTTCTAGGCTAGGGCGAACAGAGACCCGATCAGATCATTTTACATTATGGTTAATAAAAGAATTCAGCGAAATTCTATCACATTTGTTCAACTTACGTCGCTCGTATTTCAGATAGCGTATTGGGCTAGACGGCATCTCAAAGAGCATGAAATGGCGAGTAAAATGCACTATTAGACTTCTATGGTAGGGCAAACAGAGACCCGATTAGATCATTTTATATTATGGTTAATTTAAGAATTCAGCGTAATTCTATCACATTTGTTCAACTTACGTCGCTCCTATTTCAGATAGCGTACTGGGCTAGGCGGCATCTTAAAGCGCGTGGAATGGCGAGTAAAATGCACTACTAAACTTCTATGATAGGGCAATCAGAGTCCCGTTTAGATCATTTTATATTTTGTTTAATATAAGATTTCAGGGAAATTCTATCACATTTGTTCAATTTACGTCGCTCCTATTTCAGATAGCGTATTGGGCTAAGCGGCATCTCAAATCGCATGAAATGACGAGTAAAATGCACTATTACACTTCTAGGGTAAGGCAAACAGAGACCCGATTAGATCATTTTATATTATGGTTAATTTAAGAATTCAGCCAAATTCTATCACATTTGTTCAATTTACGTCGCTCCTATTTCAGATAGCGTATTGGGCTAAGCGCCATCTCAAAGCGCATGAAATGGCGAGTAAAATACACTATTAAACTTCTAGGGTAGGGCAAACAGAGACCCGATTAGATCATTTTATATTATGGTTAATTTAAGAATTCAGCCAAATTCTATCACATTTGTTCAATTTACGTCGCTCCTATTTCAGATAGCGTACTGGGCTAGGCCGAATCTTAAAGCGCGTGGATTGGCGAGTAAAATGCACAATTAAACTTCTATGATAGGGCAATCAGAGACCCGATTAGATCATTTTATATTTTGGTTAATATAAGAATTCAGCGAGATTCTATCACAATTGTTCTATTTACGTCGCTCCTATTTCAGATAGCGTATTGGGCTAAGCGGCATCTCAAAGCATATGAAATGGCGAGTGAAATGCACTATTACACTTCTAGGGTAGGGCGAACAGAGACCCGATTAGATCATTTTAGATTAAGGTTAATATAAGTATTCAGGGAAATTCTATCACATTTGTTCAATTTACGTCGCTCCTATTTCAGATAGCGTATTGGGCTAAGCGGCGTCTCAAAGCGCATGAAATGGCGAGTAAAATGCACTGTTAAACTTCTAGGGTAGGGCAAACAGAGACCCGATTAGATCATTTCATATTATGGTTAATTTAAGAATTCAGCCGAATTCTATCACATTTGTTCAATTTACGTCGCTCCTATTGCAGATAGCGTATTGGGCTAAGCGGCATCTCAAAGCGCATGAAATGACGAGTGAAATGCGCTTGTAATCTTCTAGGGTAGGGCGAACAGAGACCCGATTAGATCATTTTATATTACTGTTAATATAAGAATTCAGCGTAATTCTATCACATTTGTTCAACATACGTCGCTCCTATTTCAGATAGTGTACTGGGCTAGGCGGCATCTTAAAGCACGTGGAAGGGCGAGTAAAATGCACTACTAAACTTCTATGATAGGGCAATCAGAGTCCCGTTTAGATCATTTTATATTTTGTCTAATATAAGATTTCAGGGAAATTCTATCACATTTGTTCAACTTACGTCGCTCCTACTTCAGATAGCGTACTGGGCTCGGCGGCATCTTAAAGCGTGTGGAATGGCGAGTAAAATGCACTATTAACCTTCTAGGGTAGGGCAAACAGAGACCCGATTAGATCATTTTATATTATGGTTAATTTAAGAGTTCTGCCAAATTCTATCACATTTGTTCAATTTACGTCGCTCCTATTTCAGATAGCGTACTGGGCTAGGCGGAATCTTACAGCGTGGATTGGCGAGTAAAATGCACTATTAAACTTCTATGATAGGGCAATCAGAGACCCGACTAGATCATTTTATATTTTGGTTAATATAAGAATTCAGCTAAATTCTATCACAATTGTTCAATTTACGTCGCTCCTATTTCAGATAGCGTATTGGGCTAAGCGGCATCTCAAAGCGCATGAAATGGCGAGTGAAATGCACTATTACACTTCTAGGGTAGGGCGAACAGAGACCCGATTAGATCATTTTACATTAAGGTTAATATAAGTATTCAGGGAAATTCTATCACATTTGTTCAATTTACGTCGCTCCTATTGCAGATAGCGTATTGGGCTAAGCGGCATCTCAAAGCGCATGAAATGGCGAGTAAAATGCACTGTTAAACTTCTAGGGTAGGGCAAACAGAGACCCGATTAGATCATTTTATATTATGGTTAATTTAAGAATTCAGCCAAATTCTATCACATTTGTTCAATTTACGTCGCTCCTATTGCAGATAGCGTATTGGGCTAAGCGGCTTCTCAAAGCGCATGAAAATACGAGTGAAATGCGCTTGTAATCTTCTAGGGTAGGGCGAACAGAGACCCGATTAGATCATTTTATATTACGGTTGATATAAGAATTCAGCGTAATTCTATCACATTTGTTCAACATACGTCGCTCCTATTTCAGATAGTGTACTGGGCTAGGCGGCATCTTAAAGCACGTGGAAGGGCGAGTAAAATGCACTACTAAACTTCTATAATAGGGCAATCAGAGTCCCGTTTAGATCATTTTATATTTTGTTTAATATAAGATTTCAGGGAAATTCTATCACATTTGTTCAATTTACGTAGCTCCTATTTCAGGTAGCGTATTGGGCTAAGCGGCATCTCAAAGCGCATGAAATGGCGAGTAAAATGCACTATTAGATTTCTATGGTAGGGCGTACAGAGACCCGATTAGATCATTTTATATTATGGTTAATTTAAGAATTCAGCAAAATTCTATCACATTTGTTCAATTTACGTCGCTCCTATTTCAGATAGCGTATTGGGAAAAGCGGCATCTCAAAGCGCATGAAATGGCGAGTAAAATGCACAATTAAACTACTAGGGTAGGGCAAACAGAGACCCGATTAGATCATTTTATATTGTGGTTAATTTAAGCATTCAGCAAAATTCTATCACATTTGTTCAATTTACGTCGCTCCTATTTCAGATAGCGTATTGGGCTAAGCGGCATCTCAAAGCGCATGAAATGACGAGTGAAAGGCACTCTTAAACTTCTAGGGTAGGGTGAACAGAGAACCGATTAGATCATTTTATATTACGGTTAATATAAGAATTCAGCGTAATTCTATCACATTCGTTCAACTTACGTTGCTCCTATTTCAGATACCGTATTGGGCTAGGCGGCATCATAAAGCGCGTGGAATGGCGGGTAAAATGCACTACTAAACTTCTATGATAGGGCAATCAGAGACCCGGTTAGATCATTTTATATTTTGTTTAATATAAGATTTCAGGGAAATTCTATCGCATTTGTTCAATTTACGTCGCTCCTATTTCAGATAGCGTATTCGGAAATGCGACATATCAAAGCGCATGAAATGGCGAATAAAATGCACTCTTAAACTTCTAGGCTAGGCCGAACAGAGACCCGATCAGATCATTTTACATTATGGTTAATAAAAGAATTCAGCGAAATTCTATCACATTTGTTCAATTTACGTCGCTCCTATTTCAGATAGCTTATTGGTCTAAGCGGCATCTCAAAGCGCATGAAATGACGAGTGAAATGCACTATTAAACTTCTAGGATAGGGCGAACGGAGACCCGATTAGATCATTTTACATTAATGTTAATATAAGAATTCAGGGAAATTCTATCACATTTGTTCAATTTACGTCACTCCTATTTCCGATAGCGTACTGGGCTAGGCGGCATCTTAAAGCGCGTGGAATGGCGAGTAAAATGCACTACTAAACTTCTATGATAGGGCAATCAGAGACCCGATTAGATCATTTTATATTTTGTATAATATCAGATTTCAGGGAATTTGTATCACATTTGTTCAATTTACGTCGCTCCTAATTCAGATAGCGTATTCGGCTAAGCGGCATCTCAAAGCGCATGAAATGGTGAATGAAATGCATTGTTAAACTTCTAGGCTAGGGCGAACAGAGACCCGATCAGATCATTTTACATTATGGTTAATAAAAGAATTCAGCGAAATTCTATCACATTTGTTCAACTTACGTCGCTCGTATTTCAGATAGCGTATTGGGCTAGACGGCATCTCAAAGAGCATGAAATGGCGAGTAAAATGCACTATTAGACTTCTATGGTAGGGCAAACAGAGACCCGATTAGATCATTTTATATTATGGTTAATTTAAGAATTCAGCAAAATTCTATCACATTTGTTCAATTTACGTCGCTCCTATTTCAGATACCGTACTGGGCTCGGCGGCATCTTAAAGCGCGTGGAATGGCGAGTGAAATGCACTATTAGACTTCTATGGTAGGGCGAACAGAGACCCGACTAGATCATTTTACATTAAGGTTAATATAAGAATTCAGGGAAATTCTATCACATTAGTTCAACTTACGTCGCTCCTATTTCAGATAGCGTATTGGGCAAAGTGGCATCTCAAAGCGCATGAATTGACGAGTAAAATGCACTATTAAACTTCTAGGGTAGGGCAAGCAGAGACTCGATTAGATCATTTTATATTATGGTTAATTTAAGAATTCAACAAAATTCTATCACATTCGTTCAATTTAGGTTGCTCCTATTTCAGATAGCGTATTGGGCTAAGCGGCATCTCAAAGCGCATGAAATGGCGAGTGAAATGCACTATATGACTTGTATGGTAGGGCGAACAGAGACCCGATTAGATCATTTTACATTGAGGTTAATATAAGAATTCACAGAAATTCTATCACATTTGTTCAATTTACGGCGCTCCTATTTCAGATAGCGTATTGGGCTATGCGGCTTCTCAAAGCGCATGAAAATACGAGTGAAATGCGCTTGTAATCTTCTAGGGTAGGGCGAACAGAGACCCGATTAGATCATTTTATATTACGGTTGATATAAGAATTCAGCGTAATTCTATCACATTTGTTCAACATACGTCGCTCCTATTTCAGATAGTGTACTGGGCTAGGCGGCATCTTAAAGCACGTGGAAGGGCGAGTAAAATGCACTACTAAACTTCTATAATAGGGCAATCAGAGTCCCGTTTAGATCATTTTATATTTTGTTTAATATAAGATTTCAGGGAAATTCTATCACATTTGTTCAATTTACGTAGCTCCTATTTCAGGTAGCGTATTGGGCTAAGCGGCATCTCAAAGCGCATGAAATGGCGAGTAAAATGCACTATTAGATTTCTATGGTAGGGCGTACAGAGACCCGATTAGATCATTTTATATTATGGTTAATTTAAGAATTCAGCAAAATTCTATCACATTTGTTCAATTTACGTCGCTCCTATTTCAGATAGCGTATTGGGATAAGCGGCATCTCAAAGCGCATGAAATAGCGAGTAAAATGCACAATTAAACTACTAGGGTAGGGCAAACAGAGACACGATTAGATCATTTTATATTGTGGTTAATTTAAGCATTCAGCAAAATTCTATCACATTTGTTCAATTTACGTCGCTCCTATTTCAGATAGCGTATTGGGCTAAGCGGCATCTCAAAGCGCATGAAATGGCGAGTAAAATGCACTATCAAACTTCTAGGATAAGGCAAACAGAGACCCGATTAGATCATTTTATATTACGGTTAATATAAGAATTCAGCGTAATTCTATCACATTTGTTCAACTTACGTTGCTCCTATTTCAGGCAGCGTACTGGGCTAGGCGGCATCTTAAAGCGCGTGGAATGGCGAGTAAAATGCACTATTAAACTTCTAGGATAAGGCAAACAGAGACCTGATTAGATCATTTTATATTACGGTTAATATAAGAATTCGGCGTAATTCTATCACATTTGTTCAATTTACGTCGCTGCTATTCCAGATAGCTTATTGTGCTTAGCGGCATCTCAAAGCGCATGAAATGACGAGTGAAATGCACTATTAAACTTCTAGGATAAGGCAAACAGAGACCCGATTAGATCATTTTATATTTTGGTTAATATAAGAATTCAGCGAAATTCTATCACATTTGTTCAATTTACGTCGCTCATATTTCAGATAGCGTATTGAGCTAAGCGGCATCTCAAAGCGCATGAAATGGCGAGCAAAATGCACTATTAAACTTCTAGGGTAGGGCAATCAGTGACCCGATTAGATCATTTTATATTATAGTTAATTTAAGAATTCAGCGAAATTCTATCACATTTGTTCAATTTACGTCGCTCCTATTTCAAATAGCGTATTGGGCTAAGCGGCATCTCAAAGCGCATGAAATGGCGAGTAAAATGCAATACTAAACTTCTAGGATAAGGCAAACAGAGACCCGATTAGATCATTTTATATTATAGTTAATTTAAGAATTCAGCGAAATTCTATCACATTTGTTCAATTTACGTCGCTCCTATTTCGGATAGCGTATTGGGCTAAGCGGTATCTCAAAGCGCATGAAATGGCGAGTAAAACGCAATATTAAACTTCTAGGATAAGGCAAACAGAGACCCGATTAGATCATTTTATATTACGGTTAATATAAGAATTCAGCGTAATTCTATCACATTTGTTCAACTTACGTCGCTCCTAATTTAGATAGCGTACTGGGCTAGGCGGCATCTTAAAGCGCGTGGAATGGCGAGTAAAATGCACTGCTAAACTTCTATGATAGGGCAATCAGAGACCCGGTTAGATCATTGTATATTTTGTTTAATATAAGATTTCAGGGACATTCTATCAAATTTGTTCAATTTACGTCGCTCCTATTTCAGATAGCGTATTGGGCTAAGCGGCATCTCAAAGCGCATGAAATGGCGAGCAAAATGCACTATTAAACTTCTAGGGTAGGGCAATCAGTGACCCGATTAGATCATTTTATATTATGGTTAATTTAAGAATTCAGCGAAATTCTATCACATTTGTTCAATTTACGTCGCTCCTATTTCAGATAGCGTATTGGGCTAAGCGGCATCTCAAAGCGCATGAAATGGCGAGGAAAATGCACTATTAAACGTCTAGGGTTGGGCAAACAGAGACCCGATTAGATCATTTTATATTATGGTTAATTTAAGATGTCAGCTAAATTTAATCACATCTGTTCAATTTACGTCGCTCCTATTTCAGATAGCGTACTGGGCTAGGCGGCATCTTGAAGCGCGTGGAATGGCGAGTAAAGTGCACTACTAAACTTCTATGGTAGGGCGAACAGAGACCCGATTAGATCATTTTATATTATGGTTAATTTAAGAATTCAGCAAAATTCTATCACTCTTGTTCAATTTACGTCGCTCGTATTTCAGATAGCGTACTGGGCTAGGCGGCATCTTAAAGCGCGTGGAATGGCGAGTAAAATGCACTACTAAACTTCTATGATAGGGCAATCAGAGACCCGTATAGATCATTTTATATTTTGGTTAATATAAGAATTCAGCGAAATTCTATCACATTTGTTCAATTTACGTCGCTCCTATTTCAGATAGCTTATTGGGCTAAGCGGCATCTCCAAGCGCATGAAATGGCGAATAAAATGCACTCTTAAACTTCTAGGCTAGGGCGAACAGAGACCCGATCAGATCATTTTATATTACGGTTAATATAAGAATTCAGCGTAATTCTATCACATTTCTTCAACTTACGTCGCTCCTATTTCAGGCAGCGTACTGGGCTAGGCGGCATCTTAAAGCGCATGGAATGGCGAGTAAAATGCACTATTAAACTTCTAGGATAAGGCAAACAGAGACCCGATTAGATCATTTTATATTACGGTTAATATAAGAATTCAGCGTAATTCTATCACATTTGTTCAACTTACGTCGCTCCTATTTCAGGCAGCGTACTGGGCTAGGCGGCATCTTAAAGCGCGTGGAATGGCGAGTAAAATGCACTATTAAACTTCTAGGATAAGGCAAACAGAGACCTGATTAGATCATTTTATATTACGGTTAATATAAGAATTTGGCGTAATTCTATCACATTTGTTCAATTTACGTCGCTGCTATTCCAGATAGCTTATTGTGCTTAGCGGCATCTCAAAGCGCATGAAATGACGAGTGAAATGCACTATTAAACTTCTAGGATAAGGCAAACAGAGACCCGATTAGATCATTTTATATTTTGGTTAATATAAGAATTCAGCGAAATTCTATCACATTTGTTCAATTTACGTCGCTCATATTTCAGATAGCGTATTGAGCTAAGCGGCATCTCAAAGCGCATGAAATGGCGAGCAAAATGCACTATTAAACTTCTAGGGTAGGGCAATCAGTGACCCGATTAGATCATTTTATATTATAGTTAATTTAAGAATTCAGCGAAATTCTATCACATTTGTTCAATTTACGTCGCTCCTATTTCAAATAGCGTATTGGGCTAAGCGGCATCTCAAAGCGCATGAAATGGCGAGTAAAATGCAATACTAAACTTCTAGGATAAGGCAAACAGAGACCCGATTAGATCATTTTATATTATAGTTAATTTAAGAATTCAGCGAAATTCTATCACATTTGTTCAATTTACGTCGCTCCTATTTCGGATAGCGTATTGGGCTAAGCGGTATCTCAAAGCGCATGAAATGGCGAGTAAAACGCAATATTAAACTTCTAGGATAAGGCAAACAGAGACCCGATTAGATCATTTTATATTACGGTTAATATAAGAATTCAGCGTAATTCTATCACATTTGTTCAACTTACGTCGCTCCTAATTTAGATAGCGTACTGGGCTAGGCGGCATCTTAAAGCGCGTGGAATGGCGAGTAAAATGCACTGCTAAACTTCTATGATAGGGCAATCAGAGACCCGATTAGATCATTTTATATTTTGTTTAATATAAGATTTCAGGGAAATTCTATCACATTTGTTCAATTTACGTAGCTCCTATTTCAGGTAGCGTATTGGGCTAAGCGGCATCTCAAAGCGCTTGAAATGGCGAGTAAAATGCACTATTAGATTTCTATGGTAGGGCAAACAGAGACACGATTAGATCATTTTATATTGTGGTTAATTTAAGCATTCAGCAAAATTCTATCACATTTGTTCAATTTACGTCGCTCCTATTTCAGATAGCGTATTGGGCTAAGCGGCATCTCAAAGCGCATGAAATGGCGAGTAAAATGCACTATCAAACTTCTAGGATAAGGCAAACAGAGACCCGATTAGATCATTTTATATTACGGTTAATATAAGAATTCAGCGTAATTCTATCACATTTGTTCAACTTACGTTGCTCCTATTTCAGGCAGCGTACTGGGCTAGGCGGCATCTTAAAGCGCGTGGAATGGCGAGTAAAATGCACTATTAAACTTCTAGGATAAGGCAAACAGAGACCTGATTAGATCATTTTATATTACGGTTAATATAAGAATTCGGCGTAATTCTATCACATTTGTTCAATTTACGTCGCTGCTATTCCAGATAGCTTATTGTGCTTAGCGGCATCTCAAAGCGCATGAAATGACGAGTGAAATGCACTATTAAACTTCTAGGATAAGGCAAACAGAGACCCGATTAGATCATTTTATATTTTGGTTAATATAAGAATTCAGCGAAATTCTATCACATTTGTTCAATTTACGTCGCTCATATTTCAGATAGCGTATTGAGCTAAGCGGCATCTCAAAGCGCATGAAATGGCGAGCAAAATGCACTATTAAACTTCTAGGGTAGGGCAATCAGTGACCCGATTAGATCATTTTATATTATAGTTAATTTAAGAATTCAGCGAAATTCTATCACATTTGTTCAATTTACGTCGCTCATATTTCAGATAGCGTATTGGGCTAAGCGGCATCTCGAAGCGCATGAAATGACGAGCAAAATGCACTATTAAACTTCTAGGGTAGGGCAATCAGTGACCCGATTAGATCATTTTATATTATAGTTAATTTAAGAATTCAGCGAAATTCTATCACATTTGTTCAATTTACGTCGCTCCTATTTCAGATAGCGTACTGGGCTCGGCGGCATCTCAAAGCGCATGAAATGGGGAGTAAAATGCAATACTAAACTTCTCGGATAAGGCAAACAGAGACCCGATTAGATCATTTTATATTACGGTTAATATAAGAATGCGGCGAAATTCTTTCACATTTGTTCAATTTACGTCGCTGCTATTCCAGATAGCTTATTGTGCTTAGCGGCATCTCAAAGCGCATGAAATGACGAGTGAAATGAACTATTAAACTTCTAGGGTAGGGCAAACAGAGACCCGATTAGATCATTTTATATTTTGGTTAATATAAGAATTCAGCGAAATTCTATCACATTTGTTCAATTTACGTCGCTCATATTTCAGATAGCGTATTGCACTAAGCGGCATATCAAAGCGCATGAAATGGCGAGTAAAATGCACTATTAAACTTCTAGAGTAGGGCCAACAGAGACCCGATTAAATCATTTTATATTATAGTTAATTTAAGAATTCAGCGAAATTCTATCACATTTGTTCAATTTACGTCGCTCCTATTTCGGATAGCGTATTGGGCTAAGCGGTATCTCAAAGCGCATGAAATGGCGAGCAAAATGCAATACTAAACTTCTAGGATAAGGCAAACAGAGACCCGATTAGATCATTTTATATTACGGTTAATACAAGAATTCAGCGTAAGTCTATCACATTTGTTCAACTTACGTCGCTCCTAATTTAGATAGCGTACTGGGCTAGGTGGCATCTTAAAGCGCGTGGAATGGCGAGTAAAATGCACTGCTAAACTTCTATGATAGGGCAATCAGAGACCCGATTAGATCATTTTATATTTTGTTTAATATAAGATTTCAGGGAAATTCTATCACATTTGTTCAATTTACGTAGCTCCTATTTCAGATAGCGTATTGGGCTAAGCGGCATCTCAAAGCGCATGAAATGGCGAGTAAAATGCACTATTAGATTTCTATGGTAGGGCGTACAGAGACCCGATTAGATCATTTTATATTATGGTTAATTTAAGAATTCAGCAAAATTCTATCACATTTGTTCAATTTACGTCGCTCCTATTTCAGATAGCGTATTGGGCTAAGCGGCATCTCAAAGCGCATGAAATGGCGAGTAAAATGCACTATCAAACTTCTAGGATAAGGCAAACAGAGTCCCGATTAGATCATTTGATATTACGGTTAATATAAGAATTCAGCGTAATCCTATCACATTTGTTCAACTTTCGTCGCTCCTATTTCAGGTAGCGCACTGGGCTAGGCGGCACCTTAAAGCGCGTGGAATGGCGAGTAAAATTCACTATTAAACTTCTAGGATAAGGCAAACAGAGACCCGATTAGATCATTTTATATTACGGTTAATATAAGAATTCGGCGTAGTTCTTTCACATTTGTTCAATTTACGTCGCTGCTATTCCAGATAGCTTATTGTGCTTAGCGGCATCTCAAAGCGCATGAAATGACGAGTGAAATGCACTATTAAACTTCTAGGGTAGGGCAAACAGAGACCCGATTAGATCATTTTATATTAAGGTTACTTTAAGAATTCAGCGAAATCCTATCACATTTGTTCAATTTACGTCGCTCCTATTTCAACTAGCTTATTGGGCGAAGCGGCGTCTCAAAGCGCATGAAATGACGAGTGAAATGCACTATTATACTTCTAGGGTAGGGCGAACAGAGACCCGAAGAGATCATTTTACATTAAGGTGAATATAAGAATGCAGCGTAATTCTGTCACATTTGTTCAACTTACGTCGCTCCTATTTCAGATAGCGTATTGGGTTAAGCGTCATCTCAAAGCGCATGAAATGGCGAGTGAAATGCACTATTAAACTTCTAGGGTAGGGCGAACAGAGACCCGATTAGATCATTTTACATTAAGGTTAATATAAGTATTCAGCGAGATTCTATCACACTTGTTCAATTTACGTCGCTTCTACTTCAGACAGCGTACTGGGCTAGGCGGCATCTTAAAGCGCGTGGAATGGCGAGTAAAATGAACTATTAACCTTCTATGATAGGGCAATCAGAGACCAGATTAGATCAATTTATACTTTGGTTAATATAAGAGCTCAGCGAAATTCTATCACATTTGTTCAATTTACGTCGCTCCTATTTCAGATAGCGTATTGGGCTAGGCGGCATCTCAAAGCGCATGAAATGACGAATGAAATGCACTATTAAACTTCTAGGGTAGGGCGAACAGAGACCCGATTAGATCATTTTACATTAAGGTTAATATAAGTATTCAGCGTGATTCTATCACATTTGTTCAATTTGCGTCGCTCCTATTTCAGACAGCGTACTGGGCTAGGCGGCATCTTAAGGCGCGTGGAATGGCGAGTAAAATGCACTATAAAACTTCTATGGTAGGGAAACCAGAGACCCGATTAGATCATTTTATATTAAGGTTACTTTAAGAATTCAGCGAAATTCTATCACATTTGTTCAATTTACGTCGGTCCTATTTCAGATAGCGTATTGGGATAAGCGGCATCTCAAAGCGCATGAAATGGCGAGTAAAATGCACTATTAAACTTCTAGGGTAGGGCGAACAGAGACCCGATTAGATCATTTTACATTAAGGTTAATATAAGTATTCAGCGAAATTCTATCACATTTGTTCAATTTACGTCGGTCCTATTTCAGACAGCGTACTGGGCTAGGCGGCATCTTAAAGCGTGTGGAATGGCGAGTAAAATGCACTATTAACCTTCTATGATAGGGCAATCAGAGACCAGACGAGATCATTTTATACCTTGGTTAATATAAGAATTCAGCGAAATTCTATCACATTTGTTCAATTTACGTCGCTCCTATTTCAGATAGCGCATTGGGCTAAGCGGCATCTCAAAGCGCATGAAATGGCGAGTAAAATGCACTATTAACTTCTAGGGTAGGGCAAACAGAGACCCGATTAGATCATTTTATATTATGGTTATTTAAGAATTCAGCAAAATTCTATCACATTTGTTCAATTTACGTCGCTCCTATTTCAGATAGCGTATTGGGCTAAGCGGCATCTCAAAGCGCATGAAATGCGCGAGTAAAGTGCAATACTAAACTTCTAGGATACGGCAAACAGAGACCCGATTAGATCATTTATATTTTGGTTAATATAAGAATTCAGCCGAAATTCTATCACATTGTTCAATTTACGTCGCTCTATTTCAGATAGCGTATTGGGCTAAGCGGAATCTCGAGCGCATGAAATGGCGAGCAAAATGCACTATTAAACTTCTAGGGTAGGGCAATCAGTGACCCGATTAGATCATTTTATATTATAGTTAATTAAGAATTCAGCGAAATTCTATCACATTTGTTCAATTTACGTCGCTCCTATTTCAGATAGCGTACTGGGCTCGGCGGCATCTCAAAGCGCATGAAATGGGAGTAAAATGCAATACTAAACTTCTAGGATAAGGCAAACAGAGACCCGATTAGATCATTTTATATTACGGTTAATATAAGAATGCGGCGAAATTCTTTCACATTTGTTCAATTTACGTCGCTGCTATTCCAGATAGCTTATTGTGCTTAGCGGCATCTCAAAGCGCATGAAATGACGAGTGAAATGCACTATTAAACTTCTAGGGTAGGTCAAGCAGAGACCCGATTACATCATCTAATATTATGGTTAATTTAAGAATTCAGCAAAATTCTATCACATTTGTTCAATTTACGTCGCTCCGATTTCAGATAGCGTATTGGGCTAAGCGGTATCTCAAAGCGCATGAAATGGCGAGTAAAATGCAATACTAAACTTCTAGGATAAGGCAAACAGAGACCCGATTAGATCATTTTATATTACGGTTAATATAAGAATTCAGCGTAATTCTATCACATTTGTTCAACTTACGTCGCTCCTAATTTAGATAGCGTACTGGGCTAGGCGGCATCTTAAAGCGCGTGGAATGGCGAGTAAAATGCACTGCTAAACTTCTATGATAGGGCAATCAGAGACCCGATTAGATCATTTCATATTTTGTTTAATATAAGATTTCAGGGACATTCTATCACATTTGTTCAATTTACGTCGCTCCTATTTCGGATAGCGTATTGGGCTAAGCGGTATCTCAAAGCGCATGAAATGGCGAGCAAAATGCAATACTAAACTTCTAGGATAAGGCAAACAGAGACCCGATTAGATCATTTTATATTACGGTTAATACAAGAATTCAGCGTAAGTCTATCACATTTGTTCAACTTACGTCGCTCCTAATTTAGATAGCGTACTGGGCTAGGTGGCATCTTAAAGCCCGTGGAATGGCGAGTAAAATGCACTGCTAAACTTCTATGATAGGGCAATCAGAGACCCGATTAGATCATTTTATATTTTGTTTAATATAAGATTTCAGGGAAATTCTATCACATTTGTTCAATTTACGTAGCTCCTATTTCAGATAGCGTATTTGGCTAAGCGGCATCTCAAAGCGCATGAAATGGCGAGTAAAATGCACTATTAGATTTCTATGGTAGGGCGTACAGAGACACGATTAGATCATTTTATATTATGGTTAATTTAAGAATTCAGCAAAATTCTATCACATTTGTTCAATTTACGTCGCTCCTATTTCAGATAGCGTATTGGGCTAAGCGGCATCTCAAAGCGCATGAAATGGCGAGTAAAATGCACTATCAAACTTCTAGGATAAGGCAAACAGAGACCCGATTAGATCATTTGATATTACGGTTAATATAAGAATTCAGCGTAATCCTATCACATTTGTTCAACTTACGTCGCTCCTATTTCAGGTAGCGCACTGGGCTAGGCGGCACCTTAAAGCGCGTGGAATGGCGAGTAAAATTCACTATTAAACTTCTAGGATAAGGCAAACAGAGACCCGATTAGATCATTTTATATTACGGTTAATATAAGAATTCGGCGTAGTTCTTTCACATTTGTTCAATTTACGTCGCTGCTATTCCAGATAGCTTATTGTGCTTAGCGGCATCTCAAAGCGCATGAAATGACGAGTGAAATGCACTATTAAACTTCTAGGGTAGGGCAAACAGAGACCCGATTAGATCATTTTATATTAAGGTTACTTTAAGAATTCAGCGAAATTCTATCACATTTGTTCAATTTACGTCGCTCCTATTTGAGATAGCGTACTGTGCTAGGCGGCATCTTAAGGCGCGTGGAATGTCGAGTAAAATGCACAATGAAAATTCTATGGTAGGGAAACCAGAGACCCGATTAGATCATTTTATATTAAGGTTACTTTAAGAATTCAGCGAAATCCTATCACATTTGTTCAATTTACGTCGCTCCTATTTCAACTAGCTTATTAGGCGAAGCGGCGTCTCAAAGCGCATGAAATGACGAGTGAAATGCACTATTATACTTCTAGGGTAGGGCGAACAGAGACCCGAAGAGATCATTTTACATTAAGGTGAATATAAGAATGCAGCGTAATTCTGTCACATTTGTTCAACTTACGTCGCTCCTATTTCAGGTAGCGCACTGGGCTAGGCGGCACCTTAAAGCGCGTGGAATGGCGAGTAAAATTCACTATTAAACTTCTAGGATAAGGCAAACAGAGACCCGATTAGATCATTTTATATTACGGTTAATATAAGAATTCGGCGTAGTTCTTTCACATTTGTTCAATTTACGTCGCTGCTATTCCAGATAGCTTATTGTGCTTAGCGGCATCTCAAAGCGCATGAAATGACGAGTGAAATGTACTATTAAACTTCTAGGGTAGGGCAAACAGAGACCCGATTAGATCATTTTATATTAAGGTTACTTTAAGAATTCAGCGAAATTCTATCACATTTGTTCAATTTACGTCGCTCCTATTTGAGATAGCGTACTGTGCTAGGCGGCATCTTAAGGCGCGTGGAATGTCGAGTAAAATGCACAATGAAACTTCTATGGTAGGGAAACCAGAGACCCGATTAGATCATTTTATATTAAGGTTACTTTAAGAATTCAGCGAAATCCTATCACATTTGTTCAATTTACGTCGCTCCTATTTCAACTAGCTTATTAGGCGAAGCGGCGTCTCAAAGCGCATGAAATGACGAGTGAAATGCACTATTATACTTCTAGGGTAGGGCGAACAGAGACCCGAAGAGATCATTTTACATTAAGGTGAATATAAGAATGCAGCGTAATTCTGTCACATTTGTTCAACTTACGTCGCTCCTATTTCAGGTAGCGCACTGGGCTAGGCGGCACCTTAAAGCGCGTGGAATGGCGAGTAAAATTCACTATTAAACTTCTAGGATAAGGCAAACAGAGACCCGATTAGATCATTTTATATTACGGTTAATATAAGAATTCGGCGTAGTTCTTTCACATTTGTTCAATTTACGTCGCTGCTATTCCAGATAGCTTATTGTGCTTAGCGGCATCTCAAAGCGCATGAAATGACGAGTGAAATGTACTATTAAACTTCTAGGGTAGGGCAAACAGAGACCCGATTAGATCATTTTATATTAAGGTTACTTTAAGAATTCAGCGAAATTCTATCACATTTGTTCAATTTACGTCGCTCCTATTTGAGATAGCGTACTGTGCTAGGCGGCATCTTAAGGCGCGTGGAATGTCGAGTAAAATGCACAATGAAACTTCTATGGTAGGGAAACCAGAGACCCGATTAGATCATTTTATATTAAGGTTACTTTAAGAATTCAGCGAAATCCTATCACATTTGTTCAATTTACGTCGCTCCTATTTCAACTAGCTTATTAGGCGAAGCGGCGTCTCAAAGCGCATGAAATGACGAGTGAAATGCACTATTAAACTTCTAGCGTAGGGCGAACAGAGACCCGATTAGATCATTTTACATTAAGGTTAATATAAGTATTCAGCGCGATTCAATCACATTTGTTCAATTTGCGTCGCTCCTATTTCAGACAGCGTACTGGGCTAGGCGGCATCTTAAGGCGCGTGGAATGGCGAGTAAAATGCAGTATTAAACTTCTATGGTAGGGAAACCAGAGACCCGATTAGATCATTTTATATTTTGTTTAATATAAGATTTCAGGGAAATTCTATCACATTTGTTCAATTTACGTCGCTCCTATTTCAGACAGCGTACTGGGCTAGGCGGCATCTTAAAGCGTGTGGAATGGCGAGTAAAATGCACTATTAACCTTCTATGATAGGGCAATCAGAGACCAGACTAGATCATTTTATACCTTGGTTAATATACGAATTCAGCGAAATTCTATTACATTTGTTAAATTTACGTCGCTCCTATTTCAGATAGCCTATTGGGCTAAGCGGCATCTCAAAGCGCATGAAATGGCGTGTAAAATGCACGATTAAACTTCTAGGGTAGGGCAAACAGAGACCCGATTAGATCATTTTATATTTTGTTTAATATAAGAATTCAGCGAAATTCTATCACATTCGTTCAATTTACGTCGCTCCTATTTCAGATAGCGTATTGGGCTAAGCGCCATCTCAAAGCGCATGAAATGGCGAGTAAAATGCACTATTAAACTTCTAGGGTAGGGCAAACAGAGACCCGATTATATCATTTTATATTTTGATTAATTTAAGAATTCAGCAAAATTCTATCACATTTGTTCAACTTACGTCGCTCCTATTTCATATAGCGTATTCGGCTAAGCGGCATATCAAAGCGCATGAAGTGGCGAATAAAATGCACTATTAAACTTCTAGGCTAGGGCGAACAGAGACCCGATCAGATCATTTTACATTATGGTTAATAGAAGAATTCAGCGAAATTCTATCACATTTGTTCAACTTACGTCGCTCCTATTTCAGATAGCGTATTGGGCTAAGCGGCATCACAAAGCGCATGAAATGGCGAGTGAAATGCACCATTAGACTTCTATGGTAGGGCGAACAGAGACCCGATTAGATCATTTTACATTAAGGTTAATATAAGGATTCACGGAAATTCTATCACATTTGTTCAATTTACGTCGCTCCTATTTCAGACAGCGTATTGGGCTATGCGGCATCTCAAAGCGCATGAAATGGCGAGTAAAATGCACTATTATACTTCTAGGGTAAGGCAAACAGGGACCCGATTATATCATTTTATAATACGGTTAATATAAGAATTCAGCGTAATTCTATCACATTTGTTCAATTTACGTCGCTCCTATTTCAGATAGCTTATTGGGCGAAGCGCCATCTCAAAGCGCATGAAATGGCGAGCAAAGTGCACTATTAAACTTCTAGGGTAGGGCAAACAGAGACCCGATTAGATAATTTTATATTACGGTTAATATAATAATTCAGCGTAATTCTATCACATTTGTTCAACTTACGCCGCTCCTATTTCAGATAGCGTACTGGGTTAGGCGGCATCTCAAAGCGCATGAAATGACGAGTGAAATGCACTATTAAACTTCTATGATAGGGCAAACAGAGACCCGATTAGATCATTTTATATTATGGTTAATTTAATAATTCAGCGAAATTCTATCACATTTGTTCAATTTACGTCGCTCCTATTGCAGATAGCGTATTATGCTAAGCGGGATCTCAAAGCGCATGAAATGGCGTGTAAAATACACTATTAAACTTCTAGGGTAAGGCAAACAGAGACCCGATTAGATCATTTTATATTACGGTTAATATAAGAATGCAGCGTAATTCTATCATATTTGTTCAATTTACGTCGCTCCTACTTCAGATGCGTATTGGGCTAAGCGGCATCTCAAAGCGCATGAAATGGCGAGTAAAATGCACTATTAAACTTCTAGGGTAAGGCAAACAGAGACCCGATTAGATCATTTTATATTACTGTTAATATAAGAATCCAGCGTAATTCTATCACATTTGTTCAACATACGTCGCTCCTATTTCAGATAGTGTACTGGGCTAAGCGGCATCTCAAAGCGCATGAAATGGCGAGTAAAATGCACTGTTAAACTTCTAGGGTAGGTCAAACAGAGACCCGATTAGATCATTTTATATTTTGTTTAATATAAGATTTCAGTGAAATTCTATCGCATTCGTTCAATTTACGTCGCTCCTATTTCAGATAGCGTATTCGGCTAAGCGGCATCTCAAAGCGCATGAAATGGCGAATAAAATGCACTCTTAAACTTCTAGGCTAGGGCGAACAGAGACCCGATCAGATCATTTTACATTATGGTTAATAAAAGAATTCAGCGAAATTCTATCACATTTGTTCAACTTACGTCGCTCCTATTTCAGATAGCGTATTGGGCTAAGCGGCATCTCAAAGCGCATGAAATGGCGAGTAAAATGCACTATTAAACTTCTAGGATAAGGCAAACAGGGACCCGATTAGATCATTTTATATTACGGTTAATATAAGAATTCAGCGTAATTCTATCACATTTGTTCAACTTACGTCGCTCCTATTTCAGATAGCGTACTGGGCTAGGCGGCATCTTAAAGCGCGTGGAATGGCGAGTAAAATGCACTACTAAACTTCTATGATAGGGCAATCAGAGTCCCGTTTAGATCATTTTATATTTTGTTTAATATAAGATTTCAGGGAAATTCTATCACATTTGTTCAATTTACGTCGCTCCTATTTCAGATAGCGTATTGGGCTAAGCGGCATCTCAAATCGCATGAAATGACGAGTAAAATGCACTATTACACTTCTAGGGTAAGGCAAACAGAGACCCGATTAGATCATTTTATATTATGGTTAATTTAAGAATTCAGCCAAATTCTATCACATTTGTTCAATTTACGTCGCTCCTATTTCAGATAGCGTATTGGGCTAAGCGCCATCTCAAAGCGCATGAAATGGCGAGTAAAATACACTATTAAACTTCTAGGGTAGGGCAAACAGAGACCCGATTAGATCATTTTATATTATGGTTAATTTAAGAATTCAGCCAAATTCTATCACATTTGTTCAATTTACGTCGCTCCTATTTCAGATAGCGTACTGGGCTAGGCCGAATCTTAAAGCGCGTGGATTGGCGAGTAAAATGCACAATTAAACTTCTATGATAGGGCAATCAGAGACCCGATTAGATCATTTTATATTTTGGTTAATATAAGAATTCAGCGAGATTCTATCACAATTGTTCTATTTACGTCGCTCCTATTTCAGATAGCGTATTGGGCTAAGCGGCATCTCAAAGCATATGAAATGGCGAGTGAAATGCACTATTACACTTCTAGGGTAGGGCGAACAGAGACCCGATTAGATCATTTTAGATTAAGGTTAATATAAGTATTCAGGGAAATTCTATCACATTTGTTCAATTTACGTCGCTCCTATTTCAGATAGCGTATTGGGCTAAGCGGCGTCTCAAAGCGCATGAAATGGCGAGTAAAATGCACTGTTAAACTTCTAGGGTAGGGCAAACAGAGACCCGATTAGATCATTTCATATTATGGTTAATTTAAGAATTCAGCCGAATTCTATCACATTTGTTCAATTTACGTCGCTCCTATTGCAGATAGCGTATTGGGCTAAGCGGCATCTCAAAGCGCATGAAATGACGAGTGAAATGCGCTTGTAATCTTCTAGGGTAGGGCGAACAGAGACCCGATTAGATCATTTTATATTACTGTTAATATAAGAATTCAGCGTAATTCTATCACATTTGTTCAACATACGTCGCTCCTATTTCAGATAGTGTACTGGGCTAGGCGGCATCTTAAAGCACGTGGAAGGGCGAGTAAAATGCACTACTAAACTTCTATGATAGGGCAATCAGAGTCCCGTTTAGATCATTTTATATTTTGTCTAATATAAGATTTCAGGGAAATTCTATCACATTTGTTCAACTTACGTCGCTCCTACTTCAGATAGCGTACTGGGCTCGGCGGCATCTTAAAGCGTGTGGAATGGCGAGTAAAATGCACTATTAACCTTCTAGGGTAGGGCAAACAGAGACCCGATTAGATCATTTTATATTATGGTTAATTTAAGAGTTCTGCCAAATTCTATCACATTTGTTCAATTTACGTCGCTCCTATTTCAGATAGCGTACTGGGCTAGGCGGAATCTTACAGCGTGGATTGGCGAGTAAAATGCACTATTAAACTTCTATGATAGGGCAATCAGAGACCCGACTAGATCATTTTATATTTTGGTTAATATAAGAATTCAGCTAAATTCTATCACAATTGTTCAATTTACGTCGCTCCTATTTCAGATAGCGTATTGGGCTAAGCGGCATCTCAAAGCGCATGAAATGGCGAGTGAAATGCACTATTACACTTCTAGGGTAGGGCGAACAGAGACCCGATTAGATCATTTTACATTAAGGTTAATATAAGTATTCAGGGAAATTCTATCACATTTGTTCAATTTACGTCGCTCCTATTGCAGATAGCGTATTGGGCTAAGCGGCATCTCAAAGCGCATGAAATGGCGAGTAAAATGCACTGTTAAACTTCTAGGGTAGGGCAAACAGAGACCCGATTAGATCATTTTATATTATGGTTAATTTAAGAATTCAGCCAAATTCTATCACATTTGTTCAATTTACGTCGCTCCTATTGCAGATAGCGTATTGGGCTAAGCGGCTTCTCAAAGCGCATGAAAATACGAGTGAAATGCGCTTGTAATCTTCTAGGGTAGGGCGAACAGAGACCCGATTAGATCATTTTATATTACGGTTGATATAAGAATTCAGCGTAATTCTATCACATTTGTTCAACATACGTCGCTCCTATTTCAGATAGTGTACTGGGCTAGGCGGCATCTTAAAGCACGTGGAAGGGCGAGTAAAATGCACTACTAAACTTCTATAATAGGGCAATCAGAGTCCCGTTTAGATCATTTTATATTTTGTTTAATATAAGATTTCAGGGAAATTCTATCACATTTGTTCAATTTACGTAGCTCCTATTTCAGGTAGCGTATTGGGCTAAGCGGCATCTCAAAGCGCATGAAATGGCGAGTAAAATGCACTATTAGATTTCTATGGTAGGGCGTACAGAGACCCGATTAGATCATTTTATATTATGGTTAATTTAAGAATTCAGCAAAATTCTATCACATTTGTTCAATTTACGTCGCTCCTATTTCAGATAGCGTATTGGGAAAAGCGGCATCTCAAAGCGCATGAAATGGCGAGTAAAATGCACAATTAAACTACTAGGGTAGGGCAAACAGAGACCCGATTAGATCATTTTATATTGTGGTTAATTTAAGCATTCAGCAAAATTCTATCACATTTGTTCAATTTACGTCGCTCCTATTTCAGATAGCGTATTGGGCTAAGCGGCATCTCAAAGCGCATGAAATGACGAGTGAAAGGCACTCTTAAACTTCTAGGGTAGGGTGAACAGAGAACCGATTAGATCATTTTATATTACGGTTAATATAAGAATTCAGCGTAATTCTATCACATTCGTTCAACTTACGTTGCTCCTATTTCAGATACCGTATTGGGCTAGGCGGCATCATAAAGCGCGTGGAATGGCGGGTAAAATGCACTACTAAACTTCTATGATAGGGCAATCAGAGACCCGGTTAGATCATTTTATATTTTGTTTAATATAAGATTTCAGGGAAATTCTATCGCATTTGTTCAATTTACGTCGCTCCTATTTCAGATAGCGTATTCGGAAATGCGACATATCAAAGCGCATGAAATGGCGAATAAAATGCACTCTTAAACTTCTAGGCTAGGCCGAACAGAGACCCGATCAGATCATTTTACATTATGGTTAATAAAAGAATTCAGCGAAATTCTATCACATTTGTTCAATTTACGTCGCTCCTATTTCAGATAGCTTATTGGTCTAAGCGGCATCTCAAAGCGCATGAAATGACGAGTGAAATGCACTATTAAACTTCTAGGATAGGGCGAACGGAGACCCGATTAGATCATTTTACATTAATGTTAATATAAGAATTCAGGGAAATTCTATCACATTTGTTCAATTTACGTCACTCCTATTTCCGATAGCGTACTGGGCTAGGCGGCATCTTAAAGCGCGTGGAATGGCGAGTAAAATGCACTACTAAACTTCTATGATAGGGCAATCAGAGACCCGATTAGATCATTTTATATTTTGTATAATATCAGATTTCAGGGAATTTGTATCACATTTGTTCAATTTACGTCGCTCCTAATTCAGATAGCGTATTCGGCTAAGCGGCATCTCAAAGCGCATGAAATGGTGAATGAAATGCATTGTTAAACTTCTAGGCTAGGGCGAACAGAGACCCGATCAGATCATTTTACATTATGGTTAATAAAAGAATTCAGCGAAATTCTATCACATTTGTTCAACTTACGTCGCTCGTATTTCAGATAGCGTATTGGGCTAGACGGCATCTCAAAGAGCATGAAATGGCGAGTAAAATGCACTATTAGACTTCTATGGTAGGGCAAACAGAGACCCGATTAGATCATTTTATATTATGGTTAATTTAAGAATTCAGCAAAATTCTATCACATTTGTTCAATTTACGTCGCTCCTATTTCAGATACCGTACTGGGCTCGGCGGCATCTTAAAGCGCGTGGAATGGCGAGTGAAATGCACTATTAGACTTCTATGGTAGGGCGAACAGAGACCCGACTAGATCATTTTACATTAAGGTTAATATAAGAATTCAGGGAAATTCTATCACATTAGTTCAACTTACGTCGCTCCTATTTCAGATAGCGTATTGGGCAAAGTGGCATCTCAAAGCGCATGAATTGACGAGTAAAATGCACTATTAAACTTCTAGGGTAGGGCAAGCAGAGACTCGATTAGATCATTTTATATTATGGTTAATTTAAGAATTCAACAAAATTCTATCACATTCGTTCAATTTAGGTTGCTCCTATTTCAGATAGCGTATTGGGCTAAGCGGCATCTCAAAGCGCATGAAATGGCGAGTGAAATGCACTATATGACTTGTATGGTAGGGCGAACAGAGACCCGATTAGATCATTTTACATTGAGGTTAATATAAGAATTCACAGAAATTCTATCACATTTGTTCAATTTACGGCGCTCCTATTTCAGATAGCGTATTGGGCTATGCGGCTTCTCAAAGCGCATGAAAATACGAGTGAAATGCGCTTGTAATCTTCTAGGGTAGGGCGAACAGAGACCCGATTAGATCATTTTATATTACGGTTGATATAAGAATTCAGCGTAATTCTATCACATTTGTTCAACATACGTCGCTCCTATTTCAGATAGTGTACTGGGCTAGGCGGCATCTTAAAGCACGTGGAAGGGCGAGTAAAATGCACTACTAAACTTCTATAATAGGGCAATCAGAGTCCCGTTTAGATCATTTTATATTTTGTTTAATATAAGATTTCAGGGAAATTCTATCACATTTGTTCAATTTACGTAGCTCCTATTTCAGGTAGCGTATTGGGCTAAGCGGCATCTCAAAGCGCATGAAATGGCGAGTAAAATGCACTATTAGATTTCTATGGTAGGGCGTACAGAGACCCGATTAGATCATTTTATATTATGGTTAATTTAAGAATTCAGCAAAATTCTATCACATTTGTTCAATTTACGTCGCTCCTATTTCAGATAGCGTATTGGGATAAGCGGCATCTCAAAGCGCATGAAATAGCGAGTAAAATGCACAATTAAACTACTAGGGTAGGGCAAACAGAGACACGATTAGATCATTTTATATTGTGGTTAATTTAAGCATTCAGCAAAATTCTATCACATTTGTTCAATTTACGTCGCTCCTATTTCAGATAGCGTATTGGGCTAAGCGGCATCTCAAAGCGCATGAAATGGCGAGTAAAATGCACTATCAAACTTCTAGGATAAGGCAAACAGAGACCCGATTAGATCATTTTATATTACGGTTAATATAAGAATTCAGCGTAATTCTATCACATTTGTTCAACTTACGTTGCTCCTATTTCAGGCAGCGTACTGGGCTAGGCGGCATCTTAAAGCGCGTGGAATGGCGAGTAAAATGCACTATTAAACTTCTAGGATAAGGCAAACAGAGACCTGATTAGATCATTTTATATTACGGTTAATATAAGAATTCGGCGTAATTCTATCACATTTGTTCAATTTACGTCGCTGCTATTCCAGATAGCTTATTGTGCTTAGCGGCATCTCAAAGCGCATGAAATGACGAGTGAAATGCACTATTAAACTTCTAGGATAAGGCAAACAGAGACCCGATTAGATCATTTTATATTTTGGTTAATATAAGAATTCAGCGAAATTCTATCACATTTGTTCAATTTACGTCGCTCATATTTCAGATAGCGTATTGAGCTAAGCGGCATCTCAAAGCGCATGAAATGGCGAGCAAAATGCACTATTAAACTTCTAGGGTAGGGCAATCAGTGACCCGATTAGATCATTTTATATTATAGTTAATTTAAGAATTCAGCGAAATTCTATCACATTTGTTCAATTTACGTCGCTCCTATTTCAAATAGCGTATTGGGCTAAGCGGCAT
>CAKAJE020001205.1:0-25442 GCA_916610135.2 Macropis europaea | reverse complement strand
CATTTTATATTTTGTTTAATAAAAGAATTCAGCGAAATTCTATCACATTTGTTCAACTTACGTCGCTGGTATTTCAGATAGCGTATTGGGCTATGCGGCATCGCAAAGCGCAAGAAATGGCGAGTAAAATGCACTCTTAAACTTCTATGATAGGGCAATCAGAGACCCGATTAGATCATTTTACATTTTGTTTAATATATGATTTCAGGGACATTCTATCACATTTGTTTAATTTACGTCGCTGCTATTTCAGATAGCGTGTTGGGCTAAGCGGCGTCTCAAAGCGCATGAAATGGCGAATAAAATGCACTATTAAACTTCTAGGCGAGGGCGAACAGAGACCCGATTAGATCATTTTACATTTTGGTTAATAAAAGAATTCAGCGAAATTCTATCACATTTGCTCAATTTACGTCGCTCCTATTACAGCTAGCTTATTGTGCTTAGCGGCATCTCAAAGCGCATGAAGTGACGAGTGAAGTGCACTATTAAACTTCTAGGGTAGGGCAAACAGAGACCCGATTAGATCATTTTATATTATGGTTAATTTAAGAATTCAGCAAAATTCTATCACATTTGTTCAATTTACGTCGTTCCTATTTCAGATAGCGTCCTGTGCTAAGCGGCATCTAATAGCGCATGAAATGGCGAGTATAATGCACTATCAAACTTCTAGGATAAGGCAAACAGAGACCCGATTAGATCGTTTTATGTTACGGTTAATATAAGAATTCAGCGTAATTCTATCACATTTGTTCAACTTACGTCGCTCCTATTGCAGATAGCGTATTGGGCTAAGTGGCATCTCAATGCGCATGAAATGGCGAGTAAAATGCACTATTAAACTTCTATGATAGGGCAATCAGAGACCCGATTAGATCATTTTATATTTTGTTTAATAAAAGAATTCAGCGAAATTCTATCACATTTGTTCAACTTACGTCGCTGATATTTCAGATAGCGTATTGGGCTATGCGGCATCGCAAAGCGCAAGAAATGGCGAGTAAAATGCACTCTTAAACTTCTATGATAGGGCAATCAGAGACCCGATTAGATCATTTTACATTTTGTTTAATATAAGATTTCAGGGACATTCTATCACATTTGTTTAATTTACGTCGCTACTATTTCAGATAGCGTATTGGGCTAAGCGGCATCTCAAAGCGCATGAAATGGCGAATAAAATGCACTATTAAACTTCTAGGCGAGGGCGAACAGAGACCCGATTAGATCATTTTACATTTTGGTTAATAAAAGAATTCAGCGAAATTCTATCACATTTGCTCAATTTACGTCGCTCCTATTACAGTTAGCTTATTGTGCTTAGCGGCATCTCAAAGCGCATGAAGTGACGCGTGAAATGCACTATTAAACTTCTAGGGTAGGGCAAACAGAGACCCGATTAGATCATTTTATATTATGGTTAATTTAAGAATTCAGCAAAATTCTATCACATTTGTTCAATTTACGTCGTTCCTATTTCAGATAGCGTCCTTGGCTAAGCGGCATCTAATAGCGCATGAAATGGCGAGTATAATGCACTATTAAACTTCTAGGATAAGGCAAACAGAGACCCGATTAGATCATTTTATGTTACTGTTAATATAAGAATTCAGCGTAATTCTATCACATTTGTTCAAGTTACGTCGCTCCTATTTCTGATAGCGTACTGGGCTAGGCGGCATCTTAAAGCGCGTGGAATGGCGAGTAAAATGCACTACTAAACTTCTATGATAGGGCAATCAGGCACTTGATTAGATCATTTTATATTTTGTTTAATATAAGATTTCAGGGAAATTCTATCTCATTTGTTCAATTTACGTCGCTCCTATTTCAGTTAGCGTATTCGGCTATGGGGCATCTCAAAGAGCATGAAATGGCGAATAAAATGCACTAGTAAACTTCTAGGCTAGGGCGAACAGAGACCCGATTAGATCATTTTACATTATGGTTAATAAAAGAATTCAGCGAAATTCTATCACATTTGTTCCTCTTACGTCGCTCGTATTTCAGATAGCGTATTGGGCTAAGCGGCATCTCAAAGCGCATGAAATGGCGAGTAAAATGCACTATTAAACTTCTAGGGTAGGGCAAACAGAGACCCGATAAGATCATTTTACATTATGGTTAATAAAAGAATTCAGCGAAATTCTATCACATTTGTTCAATTTACGTCGCTCCTATTTCAGATAGCGTATTGGGCTAGGCGGCATCCTAAAGCGCGCGGAATGGCGAGTAAAATGCACTATTAAGCTTCTATGCTAGGGCAATCAGAGACTCGATTAGATCATTTTATATTTTGTTTAATAAAAGAATTCAGCGAAATTCTATCACATTTGTTCAACTTACGTCGCTGATATTTCAGATAGCGTATTGGGCTATGCGGCATCTCAAAGCGCAAGAAATGGCGAGTAAAATGCACTCTTAAACTTCTATGATAGGGCAATCAGAGACCCGATTATATCATTTTACATTTTGTTTAATATAAGATTTCAGGGACATTCTATCAGATTTGTTTAATTTACGTCGCTGCTATTTCATATAGCGTATTGGGCTAAGCGGCATCTCAAAGCGCATGAAATGGCGAATAAAATGCACTATTAAACTTCTAGGCGAGGGCGAACAGAGACCCGATTAGATCATTTTACATTTTGGTTAATAAAAGAATTCAGCGAAATTCTATCACATTTGTTCAACTTACGTCGCTGATATTTCAGATAGCGTATTGGGCTATGCGGCATCGCAAAGCGCAAGAAATGGCGAGTAAAATGCACTCTTAAACTTCTATGATAGGGCAATCAGAGACCCGATTAGATCATTTTACATTTTGTTTAATATAAGATTTCAGGGACATTCTATCACATTTGTTTAATTTACGTCGCTGCTATATCAGATAGCGTATTGGGCTAAGCGGCATCTCAAAGCGCATGAAATGGCGACTAAAATGCACTATTGAACTTCTAGGCGAGGGCGAACAGAGACCCGATTAGATCATTTTACATTTTGTTTAATATAAGATTTCAGGGACATTCTATCAGATTTGTTTAATTTACGTCGCTGCTATTTCATATAGCGTATTGGGCTAAGCGGCATCTCAAAGCGCATGAAATGGCGAATAAAATGCACTATTAAACTTCTAGGCGAGGGCGAACAGAGACCCGATTAGATCATTTTACATTTTGGTTAATAAAAGAATTCAGCGAAATTCTATCACATTTGCTCAATTTACGTCGCTCCTATTACAGATAGCTTATTGTGCTTAGCGGCATCTCAAAGCGCATGAAGTGACGAGTGAAATGCACTATTAAACTTCTAGGGTAGGGCAAACAGAGACCCGATTAGATCATTTTATATTATGGTTAATTTAAGAATTCAGCAAAATTCTATCACATTTGTTCAATTTACGTCGTTCCTATTTCAGATAGCGTCCTGTGCTAAGCGGCATCTAATAGCGCATGAAATGGCAAGTATAATGCACTATTAAACTTCTAGGATAAGGCAAACAGAGACCCAATTAGATCATTTTATGTTACGGTTAATATAAGAATTCAGCGTAATTCTATCACATTTGTACAAGTTACGTCGCTCCTATTTCTGATAGCGTACTGGGCTAGGCGGCATCTTAAAGCGCGTGGAGTGGCGAGTAAAATGCACTACTAAACTTCTATGATAGGGCAATCAGGCACTCGATTAGATCATTTTATATTTTGTTTAATATAAGATTTCAGGGAAATTCTATCTCATTTGTTCAATTTACGTCGCTCCTATTTCAGTTAGCGTATTCGGCTAAGCGGCATCTCAAAGAGCATGAAATGGCGAATAAAATGCACTAGTAAACTTCTAGGCTAGGGCGAACAGAGACCCGATTAGATCATTTTACATTATGGTTAATAAAAGAATTCAGCGAAATTCTATCACATTTGTTCCTCTTACGTCGCTCGTATTTCAGATAGCGTATTGGGCTAAGCGGCATCTCAAAGCGCATGAAATGGCGAGTAAAATGCACTATTAAACTTCTAGGGTAGGGCAAACAAAGACCCGATTAAATCATTTTATATTATGGTTAATTTAAGAATTCAGCGAAATTCTATCACATTTGTTCAATTTACGTCGCTCCTATTTCAGATAGCGTATTGGGCTAGGCGGCATCCTAAAGCGCGCGGAATGGCGAGTAAAATGCACTATTAAGCTTCTATGCTAGGGCAATCAGAGACCCGATTAGATCATTTTATATTTTGGTTAATATAAGAATTCAGTGAAATTCTATCACATTTGTTCAATTTATTTCGCTCCTATTTCTGATAGCGTATTGTGCTAAGCGGCATCTCAAAGCGCATGAAGTGACGTGTGAAATGCACTATTAAACTTCTAGGGTAGGGCAAACAGAGACCCGATTAGATCATTTTATATTATGGTTAATTTAAGAATTCAGCAAAATTCTATCACATTTGTTCAATTTACGTCGTTCCTATTTCAGATAGCGTCCTGGGCTAAGCGGCATCTAATAGCGCATGAAATGGCGAGTATAATGCACTATTAAACTTCTAGGATAAGGCAAACAGAGACCCGATTAGATCATTTTATGTTACGGTTAATATAAGAATTCAGCGTAATTCTATCACATTTGTTCAAGTTACGTCGCTCCTATTTCTGATAGCGTACTGGGCTACGCGGCATCTTAAAGCGCGAGGAATGGCGAGTAAAATGCACTACTAAACTTCTATGATAGGGCAATCAGGCACTCGATTAGATCATTTTATATTTTGTTTAATATAAGATTTCAGGGAAATTCTATCTCATTTGTTCAATTTACGTCGCTCCTATTTCAGTTAGCGTATTCGGCTATGGGGCATCTCAAAGAGCATGAAATGGCGAATAAAATGCACTAGTAAACTTCTAGGCTAGGGCGAACAGAGACCCGATTAGATCATTTTACATTATGGTTAATAAAAGAATTCAGCGAAATTCTATCACATTTGTTCCTCTTACGTCGCTCGTATTTCAGATAGCGTATTGGGCTAAGCGGCATCTCAAAGCGCATGAAATGGCGAGTAAAATGCACTATTAAACTTCTATGATAGGGCAATCAGAGACCCGATTAGATCATTTAACATTTTGTTTAATATAACATTTCAGGGACATTCTATCACATTTGTTTAATTTACGTCGCTGCTATATCAGATAGCGTATTGGGCTAAGCGGCATCTCAAAGCGCATGAAATGGCGAATAAAATGCACTATTAAACTTCTAGGCGAGGGCGAACAGAGACCCGATTAGATCATTTTACATTTTGGTTAATAAAAGAATTCAGCGAAATTCTATCACATTTGCTCAATTTACGTCGCTCCTATTACAGATAGCTTATTGTGCTTAGCGGCATCTCAAAGCGCATGAAGTGACGAGTGAAATGCACTATTAAACTTCTAGGGTAGGGCAAACAGAGACCCGATTAGATCATTTTATATTATGGTTAATTTAAGAATTCAGCAAAATTCTAACACATTTGTTCAATTTACGTCGTTCCTATTTCAGATAGCTTCCTGTGCTAAGCGGCATCTAATAGCGCATGAAATGGCGAGTATAATGCACTATCAAACTTCTAGGATAAGGCAAACAGAGACCCGATTAGATCATTTTATGTTACGGTTAATATAAGAATTCAGCGTAATTCTATCACATTTGTTCAACTTACGTCGCTCCTATTGCAGATAGCGTATTGGGCTAAGTGGCATCTCAAAGCGCATGAAATGGCGAGTAAAATGCACTATTAAACTTCTATGATAGGGCAATCAGAGACCCGATTAGATCATTTTATATTTTGTTTAATAAAAGAATTCAGCGAAATTCTATCACATTTGTTCAACTTACGTCGCTGATATTTCAGATAGCGTATTGGGCTATGCGGCATCGCAAAGCGAAAGAAATGGCGAGTAAAATGCACTCTTAAACTTCTATGATAGGGCAATCAGAGACCCGATTAGATCATTTTACATTTTGTTTAATATAAGATTTCAGGGACATTCTATCACATTTGTTTAATTTACGTCGCTACTATTTCAGATAGCGTATTGGGCTAAGCGGCATCTCAAAGCGCATGAAATGGCGTATAAAATGCACTATTAAACTTCTAGGCGAGGGCGAACAGAGACCCGATTAGATCATTTTACATTTTGGTTAATAAAAGAATTCAGCGAAATTCTATCACATTTGCTCAATTTACGTCGCTCCTATTACAGTTAGCTTATTGTGCTTAGCGGCATCTCAAAGCGCATGAAGTGACGCGTGAAATGCACTATTAAACTTCTAGGGTAGGGCAAACAGAGACCCGATTAGATCATTTTATATTATGGTTAATTTAAGAATTCAGCAAAATTCTATCACATTTGTTCAATTTACGTCGTTCCTATTTCAGATAGCGTCCTGGGCTAAGCGGCATCTAATAGCGCATGAAATGGCGAGTATAATGCACTATTAAACTTCTAGGATAAGGCAAACAGAGACCCGATTAGATCATTTTATGTTACGGTTAATATAAGAATTCAGCGTAATTCTATCACATTTGTTCAAGTTACGTCGCTCCTATTTCTGATAGCGTACTGGGCTAGGCGGCATCTTAAAGCGCGTGGAATGGCGAGTAAAATGCACTACTAAACTTCTATGATAGGGCAATCAGGCACTCGATTAGATCATTTTATATTTTGTTTAATATAAGATTTCAGGGAAATTCTATCTCATTTGTTCAATTTACGTCGCTCCTATTTCAGTTAGCGTATTCGGCTATGGGGCATCTCAAAGAGCATGAAATGGCGAATAAAATGCACTAGTAAACTTCTAGGCTAGGGCGAACAGAGACCCGATTAGATCATTTTACATTATGGTTAATAAAAGAATTCAGCGAAATTCTATCACATTTGTTCCTCTTACGTCGCTCGTATTTCAGATAGCGTATTGGGCTAAGCGGCATCTCAAAGCGCATGAAATGGCGAGTAAAATGCACTATTAAACTTCTAGGGTAGGGCAAACAGAGACCCGATAAGATCATTTTACATTATGGTTAATAAAAGAATTCAGCGAAATTCTATCACATTTGTTCAATTTACGTCGCTCCTATTTCAGATAGCGTATTGGGCTAGGCGGCATCCTAAAGCGCGCGGAATGGCGAGTAAAATGCACTATTAAGCTTCTATGCTAGGGCAATCAGAGACTCGATTAGATCATTTTATATTTTGTTTAATAAAAGAATTCAGCGAAATTCTATCACATTTGTTCAACTTACGTCGCTGATATTTCAGATAGCGTATTGGGCTATGCGGCATCTCAAAGCGCAAGAAATGGCGAGTAAAATGCACTCTTAAACTTCTATGATAGGGCAATCAGAGACCCGATTATATCATTTTACATTTTGTTTAATATAAGATTTCAGGGACATTCTATCACATTTGTTTAATTTACGTCGCTGCTATTTCAGATAGCGTATTGGGCTAAGCGGCATCTCAAAGCGCATGAAATGGCGAATAAAATGCACTATTAAACTTCTAGGCGAGGGCGAACAGAGACCCGATTAGATCATTTTACATTTTGGTTAATAAAAGAATTCAGCGAAATTCTATCACATTTGTTCAACTTACGTCGCTGATATTTCAGATAGCGTATTGGGCTATGCGGCATCGCAAAGCGCAAGAAATGGCGAGTAAAATGCACTCTTAAACTTCTATGATAGGGCAATCTGAGACCCGATTAGATCATTTTACATTTTGTTTAATATAAGATTTCAGGGACATTCTATCACATTTGTTTAATTTACGTCGCTGCTATATCAGATAGCGTATTGGGCTAAGCGGCATGTCAAAGCGCATGAAATGGCGAATAAAATGCACTATTAAACTTCTAGGCGAGGGCGAACAGAGACCCGATTAGATCATTTTACATTTTGGTTAATAAAAGAATTCAGCGAAATTCTATCACATTTGCTCAATTTACGTCGCTCCTATTACAGATAGCTTATTGTGCTTAGCGGCATCACAAAGCGCATGAAGTGACGAGTGAAATGCACTATTAAACTTCTAGGGTAGGGCAAACAGAGACCCGATTAGATCATTTTATATTATGGTTAATTTAAGAATTCAGCAAAATTCTATCACATTTGTTCAATTTACGTCGTTCCTATTTCAGATAGCGTCCTGGGCTAAGCGGCATCTAATAGCGCATGAAATGGCGAGTATAATGCACTATTAAACTTCTAGGATAAGGCAAACAGAGACCCAATTAGATCATTTTATGTTACGGTTAATATAAGAATTCAGCGTAATTCTATCACATTTGTACAAGTTACGTCGCTCCTATTTCTGATAGCGTACTGGGCTAGGCGGCATCTTAAAGCGCGTGGAGTGGCGAGTAAAATGCACTACTAAACTTCTATGATAGGGCAATCAGGCACTCGATTAGATCATTTTATATTTTGTTTAATATAAGATTTCAGGGAAATTCTATCTCATTTGTTCAATTTACGTCGCTCCTATTTCAGTTAGCGTATTCGGCTAAGCGGCATCTCAAAGAGCATGAAATGGCGAATAAAATGCACTAGTAAACTTCTAGGCTAGGGCGAACAGAGACCCGATTAGATCATTTTACATTATGGTTAATAAAAGAATTCAGCGAAATTCTATCACATTTGTTCCTCTTACGTCGCTCGTATTTCAGATAGCGTATTGGGCTAAGCGGCATCTCAAAGCGCATGAAATGGCGAGTAAAATGCACTATTAAACTTCTAGGGTAGGGCAAACAAAGACCCGATTAAATCATTTTATATTATGGTTAATTTAAGAATTCAGCGAAATTCTATCACATTTGTTCAATTTACGTCGCTCCTATTTCAGATAGCGTATTGGGCTAGGCGGCATCCTAAAGCGCGCGGAATGGCGAGTAAAATGCACTATTAAGCTTCTATGCTAGGGCAATCAGAGACCCGATTAGATCATTTTATATTTTGGTTAATATAAGAATTCAGTGAAATTCTATCACATTTGTTCAATTTATTTCGCTCCTATTTCTGATAGCGTATTGTGCTAAGCGGCATCTCAAAGCGCATGAAATGGCGAATAAAATGCACTATTAAACTTCTAGGCGAGGGCGAACAGAGACCCGATTAGATCATTTTACATTATGGTTAATAAAAGAATTCAGCGAAATTCTATCACATTTGTTCAATTTACGTCGCTCCTATTACAGATAGCTTATTGTGCTTAGCGGCATCTCAAAGCGCATGAAGTGACGAGTGAAATGCACTATTAAACTTCTAGGGTTGGTCGAAGAAAGACCCGATTAGATCATTTTACATTAAGGTTAATATAAGAATTCAGGGAAATTCTATCACATTTGTTCAATTTACGTCGCTCCTATTTCAGATAGCGTATTGGGCTAAGCGGCATCTCAAAGCGCATGAAATGGCGAATAAAATGAGCTATTCAACTTCTAGGCTAGGGCGAACAGAGACCGGATTAGATCACTTTACATTATGGTTAATAAAAGAATTCAGCGAAATTCTATCACATTTGTTCAACTTACGTCGCTCCTATTGCAGATAGCGTATTGGGCTAAGTGGCATCTCAAAGCGCATGAAATGGCGAGTAAAATGCACTATTAAACTTCTATGATAGGGCAATCAGAGACTCGATTAGATCATTTTATATTTTGTTTAATAAAAGAATTCAGCGAAATTCTATCACATTTGTTCAACTTATGTCGCTGATATTTCAGATAGCGTATTGGGCTATGCGGCATCTCAAAGCGCAAGAAATGGCGAGTAAAATGCACTCTTAAACTTCTATGATAGGGCAATCAGAGACCCGATTAGATCATTTTCCATTTTGGTTAATATAAGAATTCAGTGAAATTCTATCACATTTGTTCAATTTATTTCGCTCCTATTTCTGATAGCGTATTGGGCTAAGCGGCATCTCAAAGCGCATTAAATGGCGAATAAAATGCACTATTAAACTTCTAGGGTTGGTCGAAGAAAGACCCGATTAGATCATTTTACATTAAGGTTAATATAAGAATTCAGGGAAATTCTATCACATTTGTTCAATTTACGTCGCTCCTATTTCAGATAGCGTATTGGGCTAAGCGTCATCTCAAAGCGCATGAAATGGCGAATAAAATGAGCTATTCAACTTCTAGGCTAGGGCGAACAGAGACCGGATTAGATCACTTTACATTATGGTTAATAAAAGAATTCAGCGAAATTCTATCACATTTGTTCAACTTACGTCGCTCCTATTGCAGATAGCGTATTGGGCTAAGCGGCATCTCAAAGCGCATGAAATGGCGAGTAAAATGCACTATTAAACTTCTATGATAGGGCAATCAGAGACTCAATTAGATCATTTTATATTTTGTTTAATAAAAGAATTCAGCGAAACTCTATCACATTTGTTCAACTTATGTCGCTGATATTTCAGATAGCGTATTGGGCTATGCGGCATCTCAAAGCGCAAGAAATGTCGAGTAAAATGCACTCTTAAACTTCTATGATAGGGCAATCAGAGACCCGATTAGATCATTTTCCATTTTGGTTAATATAAGAATTCAGTGAAATTCTATCACATTTGTTCAATTTATTTCGCTCCTATTTCTGATAGCGTATTGGGCTAAGCGGCATCTCAAAGCGCATGAAATGGCGAATAAAATGCACTATTAAACTTCTGGGCGAGGGCAAACAGAGACCCGATTAGATCATTTTATATTATGATTAATTTGAGAAGTCAGCAAAATTCTATCACATTTGTTCAATTTACGTCGTTCCTATTTCAGATAGCGTACTGGGCTAGGCGGCATCTTAAAGTGCGTGGAAGGGCGAGTAAAATACACTACTAAACTTCTATGATAGGGCAATCAGAGACCCGATTAGATCATTTTATATTACGGTTAATATAAGAATTCAGCGTAATTCTATCACATTTGTTCAACTTACGTCGCTCCTATTTCAGATAGCGTACTGGGCTAGGCGGTATCTCAAAGCGCGTGGAAGGGCGAGTAAAATGCACTACTAAACTTCTATGATAGGGCAATCAGAGACCCGATTAGATCATTTTATATTTTGGTTAATATAAGAATTCAGCGAAATTCTCTCACATTTGTTCAATTTACGTCGCTGATATTTCAGATAGCGTATTGGACTAAGCGGCATCTCAAAGCGCAAGAAATGTCGAGTAAAATGCACTATTAAACTTCTAGGGTAGTGCAAACAGAGACCCGATAAGATCATTTTATATTATGGTTAATTTAAGAATTCAGCGAAATTCTCTCAGATTTGTTCAATTTACGTCGCTGATATTTCAGATAGCGTATTGGGCTAAGCGGCATCTCAAAGCGCGAGAAATGGCGAGTAAAATGCACTATTAAACTTCTAGGGTAGGGCAAACAGAGACCCGATTAGATCATTTTATATTTTGGTTAATATAAGAATTCAGCGAAATTCTATCACATTTGTTCAATTTACGTCGCTCCTATTTCAGATAGCGTATTGGGCTAAGCGGCATCTCAAAGCGCATGAAATGGCGAGTAAAATGCAGTATTAAACTTCTAGGGTAGGGCAATCAGAGACCCGACTAGATCATTTTATATTATGGTTAATTTAAGAATTCAGCAAAATTCTATCACATTTGTTCAGTTTACGTCGCTCCTATTTCAGATAGCGTACTGGGCTATGCGGCATCTTAAAGCGCGTGGAATGGCGAGTAAAATTCACTATCAAACTTCTATGATAGGGTAATCAGAGACCCGATTAGATCATTTTATATTTTGGTTAATATAAGAATTCAGCGTAATTCTATCACATTTGTTCAACTTTCGTCGCTCCTATTTCAGATAGCGTACTGAGCTAGGCGGCATCTTAAAGCGCGTGGAATGGCGAGTAAAATGCAATATTAAACTTCTATGATAGGGCAATCAGAGACCCGATTAGATCATTTTACATTTTGTTTAATATAAGATTTCAGGGACATTCTATCACATTTGTTCAATTTACGTCGCTCCTATTTCAGATAGCGTATTGGGCTAAGCGGCATCTCAAAGCGCATGAAATGGCGAATAAAATGAGCTATTCAACTTCTAGGCTAGGGCGAACAGAGACCGGATTAGATCACTTTACATTATGGTTAATAAAAGAATTCAGCGATATTCTATCACATTTGTTCAACTTACGTCGCTCCTATTTCAGATAGCGTATTGGGCTAAGCGGCATCTCAAAGAGCATGAAATGGCGAGTAAAATGCACTATTAAACTTCTAGGGTAGGGCAAACAAAGACCCGATTAAATCATTTTATATTATGGTTAATTTAAGAATTCAGCGAAATTCTATCACATTTGTTCAATTTACGTCGCTCCTATTTCAGATAGCGTATTGGGCTAGGCGGCATCCTAAAGCGCGCGGAATGGCGAGTAAAATGCACTATTAAGCTTCTATGCTAGGGCAATCAGAGACCCGATTAGATCATTTTATATTTTGGTTAATATAAGAATTCAGTGAAATTCTATCACATTTGTTCAATTTATTTCGCTCCTATTTCTGATAGCGTATTGGGCTAAGCGGCATCTCAAAGCGCATGAAATGGCGAATAAAATGCACTATTAAACTTCTAGGCGAGGGCGAACAGAGACCCGATTAGATCATTTTACATTATGGTTAATAAAAGAATTCAGCGAAATTCTATCACATTTGTTCAATTTACGTCGCTCCTATTACAGATAGCATATTGTGCTTAGCGGCATCTCAAAGCGCATGAAGTGACGAGTGAAATGCACTATTAAACTTCTAGGGTTGGTCGAAGAAAGACCCGATTAGATCATTTTACATTAAGGTTAATATAAGAATTCAGGGAAATTCTATCACATTTGTTCAATTTACGTTGCTCCTATTTTAGATAGCGTATTGGGCTAAGCGGCATCTCAAAGCGCATGAAATGGCGAATAAAATGAGCTATTCAACTTCTAGGCTAGGGCGAACAGAGACCGGATTAGATCACTTTACATTATGGTTAATAAAAGAATTCAGCGAAATTCTATCACATTTGTTCAACTTACGTCGCTCCTATTGCAGATAGCGTATTGGGCTAAGCGGCATCTCAAAGCGCATGAAATGGCGAGTAAAATGCACTATTAAACTTCTATGATAGGGCAATCAGAGACTCGATTAGATCATTTTATATTTTGTTTAATAAAAGAATTCAGCGAAATTCTATCACATTTGTTCAACTTATGTCGCTGATATTTCAGATAGCGTATTGGGCTATGCGGCATCTCAAGGCGCAAGAAATGGCGAGTAAAATGCACTCTTAAACTTCTATGATAGGGCAATCAGAGACCCGATTAGATCATTTTATATTACGGTTAATATAAGAATTCAGCGTAATTCTATCACATTTGTTCAACTTACGTCGCTCCTCTTTCAGATAGCGTACTGGGCTAGGCGGCAACTTAAAGCGCGTGGAATGGCGAGTAAAACGCACTATTAAACTTCTATGATAGGGCTATCAGAGACCCGATTAGATCATTTTATATTTTGGTTAATATAAGAATTCAGTGAAATTCTATCACATTTGTTCAATTTACGTCGTTCCTATTTCAGTTAGCGTATTGGGCTAAGCAGCATCTCAAAGTGCATGAAATGGCGAGTAAACTGCACTATTAAACTTCTAGCGTAGGGCAAACAGAGACCCGATTAGATCATTTTATATAATGGTTAATTTAAGAATTCAGCAAAATTCTATCACATTTTTTCAATTTACGTCGTTCCTATTTCAGCTAGCGTACTGGGCTTGGCGGCATCTTAAAACGCGAGGAATGGCGAGTAAAATGCACTGTTAAACTTCTATGATAGGGCAATCAGAGACCCGATTAGATCATTTTATATTTTGGTCAATATAAGAATTCACCGAAATTCTATCACATTTGTTCAATTTACGTCGCTCCTATTTCAGACAGCGTATTGGGCTAAGCGGCATCTCAAAGCGCATGAAATGGCGAGTAAAATGCACTATTGAACTTCTATGATAGGGCAATCAGAGACCTGATTAGAACATTTTATATTTTGGTTAATATAAGAATTCAGCGAAATTGTATCACTTTTGTTTAATTTACGTCGCTCCTATTTCAGATAGCATAATGGGCTAAGCGGCATCTCAAAGCGCATGAAATGACGAGTGAAATGCACTATTAGACTTCTATGGTAGGGCGAACAGAGACCCGATTAGATCATTTTACATTAAGGTTAATATAAGAATTCAGGGAAATTCTATCACATTTGTTCCATTTACGTCGCTCCTATTTCAGATAGCGTATTGGGCTAAGCGGCATCTTAAAGCGCGTGGAATGGCGAGTAAAATGCACTATTACACTTGTAGGGTAGGGCAAACAGAGACCCTATTAGATCATTTTATATTATGGTTAGTTTAAGAATTCACCGAAATTCTATCACATTTGTTCAATTTACGTCGCTCCTACTTCAGATAGCGTATTGGGCTAAGCGGCATCTCAAAGCCCATGAAATGGCGATTAAAATGCACTATTAAACTTCTAGGGTAAGGCAAACGGATACCCGATTAGATCATTTGATATTACGGTTAATATAAGAATTCAGCGCAATTCTATCACATTTGTTCAACTTACATCGCTCCAATTTCAGATAGCGTACAGGGCTAGGAGGCATCCTAAAGCGCGCGGAATGGCGAGTAAAATGCACTATTAAACTTCTATGCTAGGGCAATCAGAGACCCGATTAGATCATTTTATATTTTGTTTAATATAAGATTTCAGGGAAATTCTATCACATTTGTTCAATTTACGTCGCTCCCATTTCAGATAGCGTATTGGGCTAAGCGGCATCTCAAAGCGCATGAAATGGCGAATAAAATGAGCTATTAAACTTCCAGGCTAGGGCGAACAGAGACCCGATTAGATCATTTTACATTATGGTTAATAAAAGAATTCAGCGAAATTCTATCACATTTGTTCAACTTACGTCGCTCCTATTGCAGATAGCGTATTGGTCTAAGTGGCATCTCAAAGCGCATGAAATGGCGAGTAAAATGCACTATTAAACTTCTATGATAGGGCAATCAGAGACCCGATTAGATCATTTTATATTACGGTTAATATAAGAATTCAGCGTAATTCTATCACATTTGTTCAACTTACGTGGCTCCTATTTCAGATAGCGTACTGGGCTAGGTGGCATCTTAAAGCGCGTGGAATGGCGAGTAAAATGCACTACTAAACTACTATGATAGGGCAATCAGAGACCCGATTAGGTCAATTTATATTTTGGTTAATATAAGAATTCAGCGAAATTCTATCACATTTGTTCAATTTACGTCGCTCCTATTACAGATAGCTTATTGTGCTTAGCGGCATCTCAAAGCGCATGAAGTGACGAGTGAAATGCACTATTAAACTTCTAGGGTTGGTCGAAGAAAGACCCAATTAGATCATTTTACATTAAGGTTAATATAAGAATTCAGGGAAATTCTATCACATTCGTTCAATTTACGTCGCGCCTATTTCAGATAGCGTATTGGGCTGAGCGGCATCTCAAAGCGCATGAAATAGCGAATAAAATGAGCTATTAAACTTCCAGGCTAGGGCGAACAGAGACCCGATTAGATCATTTTACGTCATGGTAAATAAAAGAATTCAGCGAAATTCTATCACATTTGTTCAACTTACGTCGCTCCTATTGCAGATAGCGTATTGGGCTAAGTGGCATCTCAAAGCGCATGAAATGGCGAGTAAAATGCACTATTAAACTTCTATGATAGGGCAGTCAGAGACCCGATTAGATCATTTTATATTTTGTTTAATAAAAGAATTCAGCGAAATTCTATCACATTTGTTCAACTTACGTCGCTGGTATTTCAGATAGCGTATTGGGCTATGCGGCATCGCAAAGCGCAAGAAATGGCGAGTAAAATGCACTCTTAAACTTCTATGATAGGGCAATCAGAGACCCGATTAGATCATTTTACATTTTGTTTAATATAAGATTTCAGGGACATTCTATCACATTTGTTTAATTTACGTCGCTGCTATTTCAGATAGCGTATTGGGCTAAGCGGCATCTCAACGCGCATGAAATGGCGAATAAAATGCACTATTAAACTTCTAGGCGAGGGCGAACAGAGTCCCGATTAGATCATTTTACATTTTGGTTAATAAAAGAATTCAGCGAAATTCTATCACATTTGCTCAATTTACGTCGCTCCTATTACAGATAGCTTATTGTGCTTAGCGGCATCTCAAAGCGCATGAAGTGACGAGTGAAATGCACTATTAAGCTTGTAGGGTAGGGCAAACAGAGACCCGATTAGATCATTTTATATTATGGTTAATTTAAGAATTCAGCAAAATTCTATCACATTTGTTCAATTTACGTCGTTCCTATTTCAGATAGCGTCCTGGGCTAAGCGGCATCTAATAGCGCATGAAATGGCGAGTATAATGCACTATTAAACTTCTAGGGTTGGTCGAAGAAAGACCCGATTAGATCATTTTACATTAAGGTTAATATAAGAATTCAGGGAAATTCTATCACATTTGTTCAATTTACGTCGCTCCTATTTCAGATAGCGTATTGGGCTAAGCGGCATCTCAAAGCGCATGAAATAGCGAATAAAATGAGCTATTAAACTTCTAGGCTAGGGCGAACGGAGACCCGATTAGATCATTTTACATTATGGTTAATAAAAGAATTCAGCGAAATTCTATCACATTTGTTCAACTTACGTCGCTCCTATTGCAGATAGCGTATTGGGCTAAGTGGCATCTCAAAGCGCATGAAATGGCGAGTAAAATGCACTATTAAACTTCTATGATAGGGCAGTCAGAGACCCGATTAGATCATTTTATATTTTGTTTAATTAAAGAATTCAGCGAAATTCTATCACATTTGTTCAACTTACGTCGCTGGTATTTCAGATAGCGTATTGGGCTATGAGGCATCGCAAAGCGCAAGAAATGGCGAGTAAAATGCACTCTTAAACTTCTATGATAGGGCAATCAGAGACCCGATTAGATCATTTTACATTTTGTTTAATATAAGACTTCAGGGACATTCTATCACATTTGTTTAATTTACGTCGCTGCTATTTCAGATAGCGTATTGGGCTAAGCGGCATCTCAAAGCGCAAGAAATGGCGAATAAAATGCACTATTAAACTTCTAGGCGAGGGCGAACAGAGACCCGATTAGATCATTTTACATTTTGTTTAATAAAAGAATTCAGCGAAATTCTATCACATTCGCTCAATTTACGTCGCTCCTATTACAGATAGCTTATTGTGCTTAGCGGCATCTCAAAGCGCATGAAGTGACGAGTGAAATGCACTATTAAACTTCTAGGGTAGGGCAAACAGATACCCGATTAGATCATTTTATATTATGGTTAATTTAAGAATTCAGCAAAATTCTATCACATTTGTTCAATTTACGTCGTTCCTATTTCGGATAGCGTACTGGGCTAGGCGGCATCCTAAAGCGCGCGGAATGGCGAGTAAAATGCACTATTAAACTTCTATGCTAGGGCAATCAGAGACCCGATTAGATCATTTTATATTTTGTTTAATATAAGATTTCAGGGAAATTCTACCACATTTGTTCAATTTACGTCGCTCCTATTTCAGATAGCGTACTGGGCTAGGCGGCATCTTAAAGCGCGTGGAAGGGTGAGTAAAATGCACTACTAATCTTCCATGATAGGGCAATCAGAGACCCGATTAGATCATTTTATATTTTGTTTTATATAAGATTTCAGGGAAATTCTATCACATTTGTTCAACTTACGTCGCTCCTATTTCAGATAGCGTACAGGGCTAGGCGGCATCTTAAAGCGCGTGGAAGGGCGAGTAAAATGCACTACTAAACTTCTAGGGTAGGGCAAACAGAGACCCGATTAGATCATTTTATATTATGGTTAATTTAAGAATTCAGCAAAATTCTATCACATTTGTTCAATTTACGTCGCTCCTATTTCAGATAGCGTACTGGTCTAGGCGGCATCTTAAAGCGCGTGGAAGGGTGAGTAAAATGCACTACTAATCTTCCATGATAGGGCAATCAGAGACCCGATTAGATCATTTTATATTTTGTTTTATATAAGATTTCAGGGAAATTCTATCACATTTGTTCAATTTACGTCGCTCCTATTTCAGATAGCATATTGGGCTAAGCGGCACCTCAAAGCGCATGAAATGGCGAGTGAAATGCAATATTAAACTTGTAGGGTAGAGCAAACAGAGACCCGATTGGATCATTTTATATTATGGTTAATTTAGGAATTCAGCAAAATTCTATCACATTTGTTGAATTTACTTCGCTCCTATTTCAAATAGCGTACTGGGCTAGGCGGCATCCTAAAGCGCGCGGAATGGCGAGTAAAATGCACTATTAAACTTCTATGCTAGGGCAATCAGAGACCCGATTAGATCATTTTATATTTTGTTTAAGATAAGATTTCAGGGAAATTCTATCACATTTGTTCAATTTACGTCGCTCCTATTTCAGATAGCGTACTGGGCTAGGCGGCACCTTAAAGCGCGTGGAAAGGCGAGTAAAATGCACTATTAGACTTCTGTGATAGGGCAATCAGAGACCCGATTAGATCATTTAATATTTTGGTTAATATAAGAATTCAGCGTAATGCTATCACATTTGTTCAATTTACGTCGCTCCTATTACAGACAGCTTATTGGGCTTAGCGGCATCTCAAAGCGCATGAAATGACGAGTGAAGTGCACTATTAAACTTCTTGGGTAGGGCAAACAGAGACCCGATTAGATCATTTTATATTATGGTTAATTTAAGAATTCTGCAAAATTCTATCACATTTGTTCAATTTACGTCGTTCCTATTTCAGATAGCGTCCTGGGCTAAGCGGCATCTAATAGCGCATGAAATGGCGAGTATAATGCACTATTAAACTTCTAGGATAAGGCAAACAGAGACCCGATTAGATCATTTTATGTTATGGTTAATATAAGAATTCAGCGTAATTCTATCACATTTGTTCAAGTTACGTCGCTCCTATTTCAGATAGCGTACTGGGCTAGGCGGCATCTCAAAGCGCATGAAATGGCGAGTAAAATGCACTATTAAACTTCTAGGGTAGGGCAATCAGAGACCCGATTAGATCATTTTATGTTTTGGTTAATATAAGAATTCAGAGAAATTCTATCACATTTGTTCAATTTACGTCGTTCCTATTTCAGATAGCGTACTGGGCTAGGCGGCATCCTAAAGCGCGCGGAATGGCGAGTAAAATGCACTATTAAACTTCTATGCTAGGGCAATCAGAGACCCGATTAGATCATTTTATATTTTGTTTAATATAAGATTTCAGGGAAATTCTACCACATTTGTTCAATTTACGTCGCTCCTATTTCAGATAGCGTACTGGGCTAGGCGGCATCTTAAAGCGCGTGGAAAGGGGAGTAAAATGCACTATTAAACTTCTATGATAGGGCAATCAGAGACCCCATTAGATCATTTTATGTTACGGTTAATATAAGAATTCAGCGAAATTCTATCACATTTGTTCCATTTACGTCGCTCCTATTTCAGATAGCGTACTGGGCTAGGCGGCATCTCAAAGCGCATGAAATGGCGAGGAAAATGCACTATTAAACTTCTAGGGTAAGGCAAACAGAGACCCGATAAGATCATTTTATATTACGGTTAATATACGAATTCAGAGTAATTCTATCACATTTGTTCAATTTACGTCGCCCCTATTTCAGATAGCGTATTGGGCTAAGCGGCATCTCAAAGCGCATGAAATGGCGAGTCAAATGCACTGTTAAACTTCTATGATAGGGAAATCAGAGACCCGATTAGATTATTTTATATTTTGGTTAATATAATAATTCAGCGAAATTCTAACACATTTGTTCCATTTACGTCGCTCCTATTTCAGATAGCGTATTGGGCTATGCGGCATCTCAAAGCGCATGAAATGACGAGTAAAATGCACTGTTAAACTTCTAGGGTAGGGCAAACAGAGACCCGATTAGATCATTTTATATTACGGTTAATATAAGAATTCAGCGTAACTCTGACACATTTGTTCAACTTACGTAGCTCCTATTTCAGATAGCGTACTGGGCTAGGCGGCATCTTAAAGCGCGTGGAATGGCGGGTAAAATGCACTATTAAACTTCTATGATAGGGCAATCAGAGACCCGATTAGATCATTTTATGTTTTGGTTAATATAAGAATTCAGAGAAATTCTATCACATTTGTTCAATTTACGTCGTTCCTATTTCAGATAGCGTACTGGGCTAGGCGGCATCCTAAAGCGCGCGGAATGGCGAGTAAAATGCACTATTAAACTTCTATGCTAGGGCAATCAGAGACCCGATTAGATCATTTTATATTTTGTTTAATATAAGATTTCAGGGAAATTCTACCACATTTGTTCAATTTACGTCGCTCCTATTTCAGATAGCGTACTGGGCTAGGCGGCATCTTAAAGCGCGTGGAAAGGGGAGTAAAATGCACTATTAAACTTCTATGATAGGGCAATCAGAGACCCGATTAGATCATTTTATGTTACGGTTAATATAAGAATTCAGCGTAATTCTATCACATTTGTTCAATTTACGTCGCTCCTATTTCAGATAGCGTATTGGGCTAAGCGGCATCTCAAAGCCCATGAAATGGCGATTAAAATGCACTATTAAACTTCTAGGGTAAGGCAAACAGAGACCCGATTAGATCATTTTATATTACGGTTAATATAAGAATTCAGCGTAACTCTGACACATTTGTTCAACTTACGTAGCTCCTATTTCAGATAGCGTACTGGGCTAGGCGGCATCCTAAAGCGCGCGGAATGGCGAGTAAAATGCACTATTAAACTTCTATGCTAGGGCAATCAGAGACCCGATTAGATCATTTTATATTTTGTTTAATATAAGATTTCAGGGAAATTCTACCACATTTGTTCAATTTACGTCGCTCCTATTTCAGATAGCGTACTGGGCTAGGCGGCATCTTAAAGCGCGTGGAAGGGTGAGTAAAATGCACTACTAATCTTCCATGATAGGGCAATCAGAGACCCGATTAGATCATTTTATATTTTGTTTTATATAAGATTTCAGGGAAATTCTATCACATTTGTTCAACTTACGTCGCTCCTATTTCAGATAGCGTACAGGGCTAGGCGGCATCTTAAAGCGCGTGGAAGGGCGAGTAAAATGCACTACTAAACTTCTAGGGTAGGGCAAACAGAGACCCGATTAGATCATTTTATATTATGGTTAATTTAAGAATTCAGCAAAATTCTATCTCATTTGTTCAATTTACGTCGCTCCTATTTCAGATAGCGTACTGGTCTAGGCGGCATCTTAAAGCGCGTGGAAGGGTGAGTAAAATGCACTACTAATCTTCCATGATAGGGCAATCAGAGACCCGATTAGATCATTTTATATTTTGTTTTATATAAGATTTCAGGGAAATTCTATCACATTTGTTCAATTTACGTCGCTCCTATTTCAGATAGCATATTGGGCTAAGCGGCTCCTCAAAGCGCATGAAATGGCGAGTGAAATGCAATATTAAACTTCTAGGGTAGAGCAAACAGAGACCCGATTAGATCATTTTATATTATGGTTAATTTAGGAATTCAGCAAAATTCTATCACATTTGTTCAATTTACTTCGCTCCTATTTCAAATAGCGTACTGGGCTAGGCGGCATCCTAAAGCGCGCGGAATGGCGAGTAAAATGCACTATTAAACTTCTATGCTAGGGCAATCAGAGACCCGATTAGATCATTTTATATTTTGTTTAAGATAAGATTTCAGGGAAATTCTATCACATTTGTTCAATTTACGTCGCTCCTATTTCAGATAGCGTACTGGGCTAGGCGGCACCTTAAAGCGCGTGGAAAGGCGAGTAAAATGCACTATTAGACTTCTGTGATAGGGCAATCAGAGACCCGATTAGATCATTTAATATTTTGGATAATATATGAATTCAGCGTAATGCTATCACATTTGTTCAATTTACGTCGCTCCTATTACAGACAGCTTTTTGGGCTTAGCGGCATCTCAAAGCGCATGAAATGACGAGTGAAATGCACTATTAAACTTCTTGGGTAGGGCAAACAGAGACCCGATTAGATCATTTTATATTATGGTTAATTTAAGAATTCTGCAAAATTCTATCACATTTGTTCAATTTACGTCGTTCCTATTTCAGATAGCGTCCTGGGCTAAGCGGCATCTAATAGCGCATGAAATGGCGAGTATAATGCACTATTAAACTTCTAGGATAAGGCAAACAGAGACCCGATTAGATCATTTTATGTTATGGTTAATATAAGAATTCAGCGTAATTCTATCACATTTGTTCAAGTTATGTCGCTCCTATTTCAGATAGCGTACTGGGCTAGGCGGCATCTCAAAGCGCATGAAATGGCGAGTAAAATGCACTATTAAACTTCTAGGGTAGGGCAATCAGAGACCCGACTAGATCATTTTATATTATGGTTAATTTAAGAATTCAGCAAAATTCTATCACATTTGTTCAGTTTACGTCGCTCCTATTTCAGATAGCGTACTGGGCTAGGCGGCATCTTAAAGCGCATGGAATGGCGAGTAAAATGCACTATTAAACTTCTATGATAGGGCAATCAGAGACCCGATTAGATCATTTTATATTTTGGTTAATATAAGAATTCAGCGAAATTCTATCACATTTGTTCAATTTACGTCGCTCCTATTTCAGATAGCGTATTGGGCTAAGCGGCATCTCAAAGCGCATGAAATGGCGAGTAAAATGCACTAGTAAACTTCTAGGGTAGGGCAAACAGAGACCCGATTAGATCATTTTATATTATGGTTAATTTAAGAATTCAGCAAAATTCTATCACATTAGTTCAATTTACGTCGTTCCTATTTCAGATAGCGTACTGGGTCTTGCGGCATCTTAAAGCGCGTGGAATGGCGAGTAAAATTCACTATTAAACTTCTATGATAGGGCAATCAGAGACCCGATTAGATCATTTTATATTTTGGTTAATATAAGAATTCAGCGAAATTCTATCACATTTGTTCCATTTACGTCGCTCCTATTTCAGATAGCGTACTGGGCTAGGCGGCATCTCAAAGCGCATGAAATGGCGAGGAAAATGCACTATTAAACTTCTAGGGTAAGGCAAACAGAGACCCGATTAGATCATTTTATATTACGGTTAATATACGAATTCAGAGTAATTCTATCACATTTGTTCAATTTACGTCGCCCCTATTTCAGATAGCGTATTGGGCTAAGCGGCATCTCAAAGCGCATGAAATGGCGAGTCAAATGCACTGTTAAACTTCTATGATAGGGAAATCAGAGACCCGATTAGATTATTTTATATTTTGGTTAATATAATAATTCAGCGAAATTCTAACACATTTGTTCCATTTACGTCGCTCCTATTTCAGATAGCGTATTGGGCTACGCGGCATCTCAAAGCGCATGAAATGACGAGTAAAATGCACTGTTAAACTTCTAGGGTAGGGCAAACAGAGACCCGATTAGATCATTTTATGTTACGGTTAATATAAGAATTCAGCGTAACTCTGACACATTTGTTCAACTTACGTAGCTCCTATTTCAGATAGCGTACTGGGCTAGGCGGCATCTTAAAGCGCGTGGAATGGCGGGTAAAATGCACTATTAAACTTCTATGATAGGGCAATCAGAGACCCGATTAGATCATTTTATGTTTTGGTTAATATAAGAATTCAGAGAAATTCTATCACATTTGTTCAATTTACGTCGCTCCTATTTCAGATAGCGTATTGGGGTAAGCTGCACCTCAAAGCGCAAGACATGGCGAGTAAAATGCACTACTAAACTTCTAGGGTAGGCAAGCAGAGACCCGATTAGATCATTTTATATTGCGGTTAATATAAGAATTCAGCGTAACTCTGTCACATTTGTTCAACTTACGTCGCTCCTATTTCAGATAGCGTACTGAGCTAGGCGGCATCTTAAAGCGCGTGGAATGGCGAGTAAAATGCAATATGAAACTTCTATGATAGGGCAATCAGAGACCCGATTAGATCATTTTATATTTTGGTTATTATAAAAATTCAGCGAAATTCTATCACAATTGTTCAATTTACGTCGCTCCTATTTCAGACAGCGTATTGGGCTAAGCGGCAACTCAAAGCGCATGAAATGACGAGTGAAATGCACTATTAAACTTCTAGGGTGGGGCGAACAGAGACCCAATTAGATCATTTTACATTAAGGTTAATATAAGAATTCAGGGAAATTCTAACACATTTGTTCAATTTACGTCGCTCCTATTTCAAATAGCGTACTCGGATAGGCGGCATCTTAAAGCGCGTGGAATGGCGAGTAAAATGCACTATTAAACTTCTATGATAGGGCAATCAGAGTCCCGATTAGATCATTTTATATTTTGGTTAATATAAGAATTCAGCGAAATTCTATTACATTTGTTCAATTTACGTCGCTCCTATTTCAGATAGCGTATTGGGCTAAGCGGCATCTCAAAGCGCATGGATTGACGAGTGAAATGCTCTATTAAACTTCTGGGGTAGGGCGAACAGAAACCCGAATATATCATTTGATATTACGGTTAATATAAGAATTCAGCGAAATTCTATCACATTTGTTCAATTTACGTCACTCCTATTTCAGATAGCGTACTGGGGTAAGCTGCATCTCAAAGCGCAAGACATGGCGAGTAGAATGCACTATTAAACTTCTAGTGTAGGGCAATCAGAGACCGGATTAGATCATTTTGTATTTTGGTTAATATAAGAATTCAGCGAAATTCTATTACATTTGTTTAATTTACGTCGCTCCTATTTCAGATAGCGTATTGGGCTAAGCGGCATCTCAAAGCGCATGAAATGGCGAGTAAAATGCACTATTATACTTCTAGTGTAGGGCAATCAGAGACCCGATTTGATCATTTTATATTATGCTTAATTTAAGAATTCAGCAAAATTCTATCACATTCGTTCAATTTACGTAGTTCCTATTTCAGATAGCATACTGGGCTAGGCGGTATCTTAAAGCGCGCGGAATGGCGAGTAAAATGCACTATTAAACTTCTATGCTAGGGCAATCAGAGACCCGATTAGATCATTTTATATTTTGTTTAATATAAGATTTCAGGGAAATTCTACCACATTTGTTCAATTTACGTCGCTCCTATTTCAGATAGCGTACTGGGCTAGGCGGCATCTTAAAGCGCGTGGAAGGGTGAGTAAAATGCACTACTAATCTTCCATGATAGGGCAATCAGAGACCCGATTAGATCATTTTATATTTTGTTTTATATAAGATTTCAGGGAAATTCTATCACATTTGTTCAACTTACGTCGCTCCTATTTCAGATAGCGTACAGGGCTAGGCGGC
>CAKAJE020001204.1:0-62494 GCA_916610135.2 Macropis europaea | reverse complement strand
GTGCATTTTACTCGACATTTCATGCGCTTTGAGATGCCGCTTTGCCCAATTGGCTATCTGAAATAGGAGCGACGTAAATTGAACAGATGTGATAGTATTTCGCTGAATTCTTATAGTAACCAAAATATAAAATGATCTAATCGGGTCTCTGTTTGCCTTATCCTAGAAGTTTAATAGTGCATTTCACTCGTCATTTCATGAGCTTTGAGATGCCGCTTAGCCCAATACGCTATCTGAAATAGGAGCGACGTAAATTGAACAAATGTGATAGAATTTCGCTGAATTCTTAAATTAACCATAATATTAGATGATCTAATCGGGTCTCTGTTTGCCCTACCCTAGAAGTTTAATTGTGCATTTCACTCGTCATTTCATGCGCTTTGAGATGCCGCTTAGCCCAATACGCTATCTGAAATAGGAGCGACGTGAATTGAACAAATATGATAGAGTTTCGCTGAATTCTTATATTAACCAAAATATAAAATGATCTAGTCGGATCTCTGATTGCCCTATCATAGAAGTTTAATAGTGCATTTAGCTCGCCATTCCACACGCTTTAAGATGCCGCCTAGCCCAGTACGCTATCTGAAATGGGAGCGACGTAAATTGAACAAATGTGATAGAATTACACTGAATTCTTATATTAACCGTAATATAAAATGATCGAATCGGGTCTCTGTTTGCCTTATCCTAGAAGTTTAATAGTGCATTTTATTCGCCATTTCATGCGCTTTGAGATGCCGCGTAGCCCAATACGCTATCTGAAATAGGAGCGACGTAAATTGAACAAATGTGATAGAATTTCGCTGAATTCTCATACTAACATTAATGTAAAATGATCTAATCGAGTCTCTGTTTGCCCTACCATAGAAGTTTAATAGTGCATTTCGCTCGTCATTTCATGCGCTTTGAGATGCCACTTAGCCCAATAAGCTATCTTAAATAGGAGCGACGTAAATTGAACAAATGTGATAGAATTTCGCTGAATTCTTATATTAACCGAAATATAAAATGATCTAATCGGGTCTCTGATTGCCCTATCATAGAAGTTTAATAGTGCATTCTACTCGCCATTCCACGCGCTTTAAGATGCCGCCCAGCCAAGTACGCTATTTGAAATAGGAGCGACGTAAATTGAACAAATGTGATAGAATTTTGCTGAATTCGTAAATTAACCATAATATAAAATGATCCAATCGGGTCTCTGTTTGCCCTACCCTAGAAGTTTAATAGTGCACTTTACTCGCCATTTCATGCGCTTTGAGATGTCGCCTAGCCCAATACGCTTTCTGAAATAGGAGCGACGTAAGTTGAACAAATGTGATTGAATTTCGCTGAATTCTTTTATTAACCATAATGTAAAATGATCTAATTGGGTCTCTGTTCGCCCTAGCCTAGAAGTTTAATAGTGCGTTTTACTCGCCATTTCATGCGCTTTGAGATGCCGCTTCGCCCAATACGCTATCTGAATTAGGAGCGACGTAAATTGAACAAATGTGAGAGAATTTCGCTGAATTCTTATATTAACAAAAATATAAAATGATCTAATCGGGTCTCTGTTTGCCTCATCCTAGAAGTTTAGTATTGCATTTTACTCGCCATTTCATGCGCTTTGAGATGCCGCTTAGCCGAATACGCTATCTGAAATAGGAGCGACGTAAATTGAACAAATGTGATAGAATTTCGCTGAATTCTTAAATTAACTATAATATAAAATGATCTAATCGGGTCACTGATTGCCCTACCCTAGAAGTTTAATAGTGCATTTTACTTGCCATTTCATGCGCTTTGAGATGCCGCTTAGCACAATACGCTATCTGAAATATGAGCGACGTAAATTGAACAAATGTGATAGAATTTCGCTGAATTCTTATATTAACAAAAATATAAAATGATCTAATCGGGTCTCTGTTTGCCTTATCCTAGAAGTTTAGTATTGCATTTTACTCGCCATTTCATGCGCTTTGAGATGCCGCTTAACCCAATACGCTATCTGAAATAGGAGCGACGTAAATTGAACAAATGTGATAGAATTTCGCTGAATTCTTAAATTAACTATAATATAAAATGATCTCATCGGGTCACTGATTGCCCTATCATAGAAGTTTAATAGTGCATTTTACTCGCCATTCCACGCGCTTTATGTTGCCGCCTAGCCCAGTACGCTATCTGAAATAGGAGCGACGTAAATTGAACAAATGTGATAGAATTTCCCTGAAATCTTATATTAAACAAAATATAAAATTATCTAATCGGGTCTCTGATTGCCCTATCATAGAAGATTAATAGTGCATTTTACTCGCCACTCCACGCCTTTTAGGATGCCGCCTAGCCCAGTACGCTATCTGAAATAGGAGCGTCGTAAATCCAACAAATGTAATAGAATCTTGCTGAATTCTTAAATTAACCATAATATAAAATGATCCAATCGGGTATCTGTTTGCCCTACCCTAGGAGTTTAATAGTGCATTTTACTCGCCATTTCATGCGCTTTGAGATGCCGCTTAGCCCAATACGCTATCTGAAATATGAGCGACACGAATTGAACAAATGTGATAGAATTTCCCTGAAATCTTGTATTAAACAAAATATAAAATGATCTAATCGCGTCTCTGATTGCCCTATCATACAAGTTTAATAGTGCATTTTACTCGCCACTCCACGCGCTTTAGGATGCCGTCTAGCCCAGTACGCTATCCGAAATAGGAGCGACGTAAATTGAACAAATGTGATAGAATTTTGCTGAATTCTTAAATTAACCATAATATAAAATGATCTAATCGGGTATCTGTTTGCCTTATCCTAGAAGTTTAATAGTGCATTTTACTCGTCATTTCATGCGCTTTGAGATGCCGCTTTGCCCAATACGCTATCTGAAATAGGAGCGACGTAAATTGAACGAATGTGATAGAATTTCGCTCAATTCTTAAATTAACCATAATATAAAATGATCTAATCGGGTCTCTGTTTGCCCTACCCTAGAAGTTTAATAGTGCATTTTACTCGTCACTTCATGCGCCTTCAGATGCCGCTTAGCCCAATAAGCTATCTGAAATAGGAGCGACGTAAATTGAACAAATGTGATAAAATTTCGCAGAATCCTTATGTTAACCAAAGTATAAAATGATCTAATCTGGTCTCTGTTCGCCCTAGCCTAGAAGTTTAATAGTGCATTTTGTTCGCCATTTCATGCGCTTTGTGATGCCGCTTAGCCCAATACGCTATCTGAAATATGAGCGACGTAAATTGAACAAATGTGATAGAATTTCGCTGAATTCTTATATTAACCTTAATGTAAAATGATCTAATCGGATCTTAGTTCGCCGTACCCTAGAAGTTTAATAGTGCATTTCACTCGTCAGTTCATGCGCTTTGAGATGCCGCTTAGCCCAATAAGCTATCTGAAATAGGAGCGACGTAAATTGAACAAATGTGATAGAATTTCGCTGAATTCTTATATTAACCAAAATATAAAATGATCTAGTCGGGTCTCTGATAGCCCTATCATAGAAGTTTAATAGTGCATTTAGCTCGCCATTCCACACGCTTTAAGATGCCGCCTAGCCCAGTACGCTATCTGAAATTGGAGCGACGTAAATTGAACAAATGTGATAGAATTACGCTGAATTCTTATATTAACCGTAATATAAAATGATCGAATCGGGTCTCTGTTTCCCTTATCCTAGAAGTTTAATAGTGCATTTTACTCGCCATTTCATGCGCATTGAGATGCCGCTTAGCCCAATACGCTATCTGAAATATCAGCGACGTAAATTGAACAAATGTGAGAGACTTTCGCTGAATTCTTATATTAACCTTAATGTAAAGTGTTCTAATCGGGTCTCTGTTCGCCCTACCCTAGAAGGTTAATAGTGCATTTCACTCGTCATTTCATGCGCTTTGAGATGCCGCTTTGCCCAATTAGCTATCTGAAATAGGAGCGACGTAAATTGAACAAATGTGATAGTATTTCGCTGAATTCTTAAATTAACCATAATATAAAATGATCTAATCGGGTCTCTGTTTGCCTTACCCTAGAAGTTTAATAGTGCATTTTACTCGACATTTCATGCGCTTTGAGATGCCGCTTTGCCCAATTGGCTATCTGAAATAGGAGCGACGTAAATTGAACAGATGTGATAGAATTTCGCTGAATTCTTATAGTAACCAAAATATAAAATGATCTAATCGGGTCTCTGTTTGCCTTATCCTAGAAGTTTAATAGTGCATTTCACTCGTCATTTCATGCGCTTTGAGATGCCGCTTAGCCCAATACGCTATCTGAAATAGGAGCGACGTAAATTGAACAAATATGATAGAGTTTCGCTGAATTCTTATATTAACCAAAATATAAAATGATCTAATCGGGTCTCTGATAGCCCTATCATAGAAGTTTAATAGTGCATTTTACCCGCCATTCCACGCGCTTTAAGATGCCGCTTAGCCCAATACGCTATCTGAAATAGGAGCGACGTAAATTGAACAAATGTGATAGAATTTCGCTGAATTCTTAAATTAACCATAATATTAGATGATCTAATCGGGTCTCTGTTTGCCCTACCCTAGAAGTTTAATAGTGCATTTCACTCGTCATTTCATGCGCTTTGAGATGCCGCTTAGCCCAATACGCTATCTGAAATAGGAGCGACGTGAATTGAACAAATATGATAGAGTTTCGCTGTATTCTTATATTAACCAAAATATAAAATGATCTAGTCGGATCTCTGATTGCCCTATCATAGAAGTTTAATAGTGCATTTAGCTCGCCATTCCACACGCTTTAAGATGCCGCCTAGCCCAGTACGCTATCTGAAATTGGAGCGACGTAAATTGAACAAATGTGATAGAATTACGCTGAATTCTTATATTAACCGTAATATAAAATGATCGAATCGGGTCTCTGTTTGCCTTATCCTAGAAGTTTAATAGTGCATTTTATTCGCCATTTCATGCGCTTTGAGATGCCGCGTAGCCCAATACGCTATCTGAAATAGGAGCGACGTAAATTGAACAAATGTGATAGAATTTCGCTGAATTCTCATACTAACATTAATGTAAAATGATCTAATCGAGTCTCTGTTTGCCCTACCATAGAAGTTTAATAGTGCATTTCGCTCGTCATTTCATGCGCTTTGAGATGCCACTTAGCCCAATAAGCTATCTTAAATAGGAGCGACGTAAATTGAACAAATGTGATAGAATTTCGCTGAATTCTTATATTAACCGAAATATAAAATGATCTAATCGGGTCTCTGATTGCCCTATCATAGAAGTTTAATAGTGCATTTTACTCGCCATTCCACGCGCTTTAAGATGCCGCCCAGCCAAGTACGCTATCTGAAATAGGAGCGACGTAAATTGAACAAATGTGATAGAATTTTGCTGAATTCGTAAATTAACCATAATATAAAATGATCCAATCGGGTCTCTGTTTGTCCTACCCTAGAAGTTTAATAGTGCATTTTACTCGCCATTTCATGCGCTTTGAGATGTCGCCTAGCCCAATACGCTTTCTGAAATAGGAGCGACGTAAGTTGAACAAATGTGATTGAATTTCGCTGAATTCTTTTATTAACCATAATGTAAAATGATCTAATTGGGTCTCTGTTCGCTCTAGCCTAGAAGTTTAATAGTGCGTTTTACTCGCCATTTCATGCGCTTTGAGATGCCGCTTCGCCCAATACGCTATCTGAATTAGGAGCGACGTAAATTGAACAAATGTGAGAGAATTTCGCTGAATTCTTATATTAACAAAAATATAAAATGATCTAATCGGGTCTCTGTTTGCCTCATCCTAGAAGTTTAGTATTGCATTTTACTCGCCATTTCATGCGCTTTGAGATGCCGCTTAGCCGAATACGCTATCTGAAATAGGAGCGACGTAAATTGAACAAATGTGATAGAATTTCGCTGAATTCTTAAATTAACTATAATATAAAATGATCTAATCGGGTCACTGATTGCCCTACCCTAGAAGTTTAATAGTGCATTTTACTTGCCATTTCATGCGCTTTGAGATGCCGCTTAGCACAATACGCTATCTGAAATATGAGCGACGTAAATTGAACAAATGTGATAGAATTTCGCTGAATTCTTAAATTAACTATAATATAGAATGATCTAATCGGGTCACTGATTGCCCTACCCTAGAAGTTTAATAGTGCATTTTACTTGCCATTTCATGCGCTTTGAGATGCCGCTTAGCACAATACGCTATCTGAAATATGAGCGACGTAAATTGAACAAATGTGATAGAATTTCGCTGAATTCTTAAATTAACTATAATATAAAATGATCTAATCGGGTCACTGATTGCCCTACCCTAGAAGTTTAATAGTGCATTTTACTTGCCATTTCATGCGCTTTGAGATGCCGCTTAGCACAATACGCTATCTGAAATATGAGCGACGTAAATTGAACAAATGTGATAGAATTTCGCTGAATCCTTATATTAACAAAAATATAAAATGATCTAATCGGGTCTCTGTTTGCCTTATCCTAGAAGTTTAGTATTGCATTTTACTCGCCATTTCATGCGCTTTGAGATGCCGCTTAGCCGAATACGCTATCTGAAATAGGAGCGACGTAAATTGAACAAATGTGATAGAATTTTGCTGAATTCGTAAATTAACCATAATATAAAATGATCCAATCGGGTCTCTGTTTGCCCTACCCTAGAAGTTTAATAGTGCATTTTACTCGCCATTTCATGCGCTTTGAGATGTCGCCTAGCCCAATACGCTTTCTGAAATAGGAGCGACGTAAGTTGAACAAATGTGATTGAATTTCGCTGAAATCTTTTATTAACCATAATGTAAAATGATCTAATTGGGTCTCTGTTCGCCCTAGCCTAGAAGTTTAATAGTGCGTTTTACTCGCCATTACATGCGCTTTGAGATGCCGCTTCGCCCAATACGCTATCTGAATTAGGAGCGACGTAAATTGAACAAATGTGAGAGAATTTCGCTGAATTCTTATATTAACAAAAATATAAAATGATCTAATCGGGTCTCTGTTTGCCTCATCCTAGAAGTTTAGTATTGCATTTTACTCGCCATTTCATGCGCTTTGAGATGCCGCTTAGCCGAATACGCTATCTGAAATAGGAGCGACGTAAATTGAACAAATGTGATAGAATTTCGCTGAATTCTTAAATTAACTATAATATAAAATGATCTAATCGGGTCACTGATTGCCCTACCCTAGAAGTTTAATAGTGCATTTTACTTGCCATTTCATGCGCTTTGAGATGCCGCTTAGCACAATACGCTATCTGAAATATGAGCGACGTAAATTGAACAAATGTGATAGAATTTCGCTGAATTCTTAAATTAACTATAATATAAAATGATCTAATCGGGTCACTGATTGCCCTACCCTAGAAGTTTAATAGTGCATTTTACTTGCCATTTCATGCGCTTTGAGATGCCGCTTAGCACAATACGCTATCTGAAATATGAGCGACGTAAATTGAACAAATGTGATAGAATTTCGCTGAATTCTTATATTAACAAAAATATAAAATGATCTAATCGGGTCTCTGTTTGCCTTATCCTAGAAGTTTAGTATTGCATTTTACTCGCCATTTCATGCGCTTTGAGATGCCGCTTAGCCGAATACGCTATCTGAAATAGGAGCGACGTAAATTGAACAAATGTGATAGAATTTCGCTGAATTCTTAAATTAACTATAATATAAAATGATCTCATCGGGTCACTGATTGCCCTATCATAGAAGTTTAATAGTGCATTTTACTCGCCATTCCACGCGCTTTATGTTGCCGCCTAGCCCAGTACGCTATCTGAAATAGGAGCGACGTAAATTGAACGAATGTGATAGAATTTCCCTGAAATCTTATATTAAACAAAATATAAAATTATCTAATCGGGTCTCTGATTGCCCTATCATAGAAGATTAATAGTGCATTTTACTCGCCACTCCACGCCTTTTAGGATGCCGCCTAGCCCAGTACGCTATCTGAAATAGGAGCGTCGTAAATCCAACAAATGTAATAGAATCTTGCTGAATTCTTAAATTAACCATAATATAAAATGATCCAATCGGGTATCTGTTTGCCCTACCCTAGGAGTTTAATAGTGCATTTTACTCGCCATTTCATGCGCTTTGAGATGCCGCTTAGCCCAATACGCTATCTGAAATATGAGCGACACGAATTGAACAAATGTGATAGAATTTCCCTGAAATCTTGTATTAAACAAAATATAAAATGATCTAATCGCGTCTCTGATTGCCCTATCATACAAGTTTAATAGTGCATTTTACTCGCCACTCCACGCGCTTTAGGATGCCGTCTAGCCCAGTACGCTATCCGAAATAGGAGCGACGTAAATTGAACAAATGTGATAGAATTTTGCTGAATTCTTAAATTAACCATAATATAAAATGATCTAATCGGGTATCTGGTTGCCTTATCCTAGAAGTTTAATAGTGCATTTTACTCGACATTTCATGCGCTTTGAGATGCCGCTTTGCCCAATTGGCTATCTGAAATAGGAGCGACGTAAATTGAACAGATGTGATAGTATTTCGCTGAATTCTTATAGTAACCAAAATATAAAATGATCTAATCGGGTCTCTGTTTGCCTTATCCTACAAGTTTAATAGTGCATTTCACTCGTCATTTCATGCGCTTTGAGATGCCGCTTAGCCCAATACGCTATCTGAAATAGGAGCGACGTAAATTGAACAAATATGATAGAGTTTCGCTGAATTCTTATATTAACCAAAATATAAAATGATCTAATCGGGTCTCTGATAGCCCTATCGTAGAAGTTTAATAGTGCATTTTACCCGCCATTCCACGCGCTTTAAGATGCCGCTTAGCCCAATACGCTATCTGAAATAGGAGCGACGTAAATTGAACAAATGTGATAGAATTTCGCTGATTCTTAAATTAACCATAATATTAGATGATCTAATCGGGTCTCTGTTTGCCCTACCCTAGAAGTTTAATAGTGCATTTCACTCGTCATTTCATGCGCTTTGAGATGCCGCTTAGCCCAATACGCTATCTGAAATAGGAGCGACGTGAATTGAACAAATATGATAGAGTTTCGCTGAATTCTTATATTAACCAAAATATAAAATGATCTAGTCGGATCTCTGATTGCCCTATCATAGAAGTTTAATAGTGCATTTAGCTCGCCATTCCACACGCTTTAAGATGCCGCCTAGCCCAGTACGCTATCTGAAATTGGAGCGACGTAAATTGAACAAATGTGATAGAATTACGCTGAATTCTTATATTAACCGTAATATAAAATGATCGAATCGGGTCTCTGTTTGCCTTATCCTAGAAGTTTAATAGTGCATTTTGTTCGCCATTTCATGCGCTTTGAGATGCCGCGTAGCCCAATACGCTATCTGAAATAGGAGCGACGTAAATTGAACAAATGTGATAGAATTTCGCTGAATTCTCATACTAACATTAATGTAAAATGATCTAATCGAGTCTCTGTTTGCCCTACCATAGAAGTTTAATAGTGCATTTCGCTCGTCATTTCATGCGCTTTGAGATGCCACTTAGCCCAATAAGCTATCTTAAATAGGAGCGACGTAAATTGAACAAATGTGATAGAATTTCGCTGAATTCTTATATTAACCGAAATATAAAATGATCCAATCGGGTCTCTGTTTGTCCTACCCTAGAAGTTTAATAGTGCATTTTACTCGCCATTTCATGCGCTTTGAGATGTCGCCTAGCCCAATACGCTTTCTGAAATAGGAGCGACGTAAGTTGAACAAATGTGATTGAATTTCGCTGAATTCTTTTATTAACCATAATGTAAAATGATCTAATTGGGTCTCTGTTCGCCCTAGCCTAGAAGTTTAATAGTGCGTTTTACTCGCCATTTCATGCGCTTTGAGATGCCGCTTCGCCCAATACGCTATCTGAATTAGGAGCGACGTAAATTGAACAAATGTGAGAGAATTTCGCTGAATTCTTATATTAACAAAAATATAAAATGATCTAATCGGGTCTCTGTTTGCCTCATCCTAGAAGTTTAGTATTGCATTTTACTCGCCATTTCATGCGCTTTGAGATGCCGCTTAGCCGAATACGCTATCTGAAATAGGAGCGACGTAAATTGAACAAATGTGATAGAATTTCGCTGAATTCTTAAATTAACTATAATATAAAATGATCTAATCGGGTCACTGATTGCCCTACCCTAGAAGTTTAATAGTGCATTTTACTTGCCATTTCATGCGCTTTGAGTTGCCGCTTAGCACAATACGCTATCTGAAATATGAGCGACGTAAATTGAACAAATGTGATAGAATTTCGCTGAATTCTTAAATTAACTATAATATAAAATGATCTAATCGGGTCACTGATTGCCCTACCCTAGAAGTTTAATAGTGCATTTTACTTGCCATTTCATGCGCTTTGAGATGCCGCTTAGCACAATACGCTATCTGAAATATGAGCGACGTAAATTGAACAAATGTGATAGATTTTCCCTGAATTCTTATATTAACAAAAATATAAAATGATCTAATCGGGTCTCTGTTTGCCTTATCCTAGAAGTTTAGTATTGCATTTTACTCGCCATTTCATGCGCTTTGAGATGCCGCTTAGCCGAATACGCTATCTGAAATAGGAGCGACGTAAATTGAACAAATGTGATAGAATTTCGCTGAATTCTTAAATTAACTATAATATAAAATGATCTCATCGGGTCACTGATTGCCCTATCATAGAAGTTTAATAGTGCATTTTACTCGCCATTCCACGCGCTTTATGTTGCCGCCTAGCCCAGTACGCTATCTGAAATAGGAGCGACGTAAATTGAACAAATGTGATAGAATTTCCCTGAAATCTTATATTAAACAAAATATAAAATTATCTAATCGGGTCTCTGATTGCCCTATCATAGAAGATTAATAGTGCATTTTACTCGCCACTCCACGCCTTTTAGGATGCCGCCTAGCCCAGTACGCTATCTGAAATAGGAGCGTCGTAAATCCAACAAATGTGATAGAATCTTGCTGAATTCTTAAATTAACCATAATATAAAATGATCCAATCGGGTATCTGTTTGCCCTACCCTAGGAGTTTAATAGTGCATTTTACTCGCCATTTCATGCGCTTTGAGATGCCGCTTAGCCCAATACGCTATCTGAAATATGAGCGACACGAATTGAACAAATGTGATAGAATTTCCCTGAAATCTTGTATTAAACAAAATATAAAATGATCTAATCGCGTCTCTGATTGCCCTATCATACAAGTTTAATAGTGCATTTTACTCGCCACTCCACGCGCTTTAGGATGCCGTCTAGCCCAGTACGCTATCCGAAATAGGAGCGACGTAAATTGAACAAATGTGATAGAATTTTGCTGAATTCTTAAATTAACCATAATATAAAATGATCTAATCGGGTATCTGGTTGCCTTATCCTAGAAGTTTAATAGTGCATTTTACTCGACATTTCATGCGCTTTGAGATGCCGCTTTGCCCAATTGGCTATCTGAAATAGGAGCGACGTAAATTGAACAGATGTGATAGTATTTCGCTGAATTCTTATAGTAACCAAAATATAAAATGATCTAATCGGGTCTCTGTTTGCCTTATCCTAGAAGTTTAATAGTGCATTTCACTCGTCATTTCATGCGCTTTGAGATGCCGCTTAGCCCAATACGCTATCTGAAATAGGAGCGACGTAAATTGAACAAATATGATAGAGTTTCGCTGAATTCTTATATTAACCAAAATATAAAATGATCTAATCGGGTCTCTGATAGCCCTATCGTAGAAGTTTAATAGTGCATTTTACCCGCCATTCCACGCGCTTTAAGATGCCGCTTAGCCCAATACGCTATCTGAAATAGGAGCGACGTAAATTGAACAAATGTGATAGAATTTCGCTGAATTCTTAAATTAACCATAATATTAGATGATCTAATCGGGTCTCTGTTTGCCCTACCCTAGAAGTTTAATAGTGCATTTCACTCGTCATTTCATGCGCTTTGAGATGCCGCTTAGCCCAATACGCTATCTGAAATAGGAGCGACGTGAATTGAACAAATATGATAGAGTTTCGCTGAATTCTTATATTAACCAAAATATAAAATGATCTAGTCGGATCTCTGATTGCCCTATCATAGAAGTTTAATAGTGCATTTAGCTCGCCATTCCACACGCTTTAAGATGCCGCCTAGCCCAGTACGCTATCTGAAATTGGAGCGACGTAAATTGAACAAATGTGATAGAATTACGCTGAATTCTTATATTAACCGTAATATAAAATGATCGAATCGGGTCTCTGTTTGCCTTATCCTAGAAGTTTAATAGTGCATTTTATTCGCCATTTCATGCGCTTTGAGATGCCGCGTAGCCCAATACGCTATCTGAAATAGGAGCGACGTAAATTGAACAAATGTGATAGAATTTCGCTGAATTCTCATACTAACATTAATGTAAAATGATCTAATCGAGTCTCTGTTTGCCCTACCATAGAAGTTTAATAGTGCATTTCGCTCGTCATTTCATGCGCTTTGAGATGCCACTTAGCCCAATAAGCTATCTTAAATAGGAGCGACGTAAATTGAACAAATGTGATAGAATTTCGCTGAATTCTTATATTAACCGAAATATAAAATGATCTAATCGGGTCTCTGATTGCCCTATCATAGAAGTTTAATAGTGCATTTTACTCGCCATTCCACGCGCTTTAAGATGCCGCCCAGCCAAGTACGCTATCTGAAATAGGAGCCACGTAAATTGAACAAATGTGATAGAATTTTGCTGAATTCGTAAATTAACCATAATATAAAATGATCCAATCGGGTCTCTGTTTGTCCTACCCTAGAAGTTTAATAGTGCATTTTACTCGCCATTTCATGCGCTTTGAGATGTCGCCTAGCCCAATACGCTTTCTGAAATAGGAGCGACGTAAGTTGAACAAATGTGATTGAATTTCGCTGAATTCTTTTATTAACCATAATGTAAAATGATCTAATTGGGTCTCTGTTCGCCCTAGCCTAGAAGTTTAATAGTGCGTTTTACTCGCCATTTCATGCGCTTTGAGATGCCGCTTCGCCCAATACGCTATCTGAATTAGGAGCGACGTAAATTGAACAAATGTGAGAGAATTTCGCTGAATTCTTATATTAACAAAAATATAAAATGATCTAATCGGGTCTCTGTTTGCCTCATCCTAGAAGTTTAGTATTGCATTTTACTCGCCATTTCATGCGCTTTGAGATGCCGCTTAGCCGAATACGCTATCTGAAATAGGAGCGACGTAAATTGAACAAATGTGATAGAATTTCGCTGAATTCTTAAATTAACTATAATATAAAATGATCTAATCGGGTCACTGATTGCCCTACCCTAGAAGTTTAATAGTGCATTTTACTTGCCATTTCATGCGCTTTGAGTTGCCGCTTAGCACAATACGCTATCTGAAATATGAGCGACGTAAATTGAACAAATGTGATAGAATTTCGCTGAATTCTTAAATTAACTATAATATAAAATGATCTAATCGGGTCACTGATTGCCCTACTCTAGAAGTTTAATAGTGCATTTTACTTGCCATTTCATGCGCTTTGAGATGCCGCTTAGCACAATACGCTATCTGAAATATGAGCGACGTAAATTGAACAAATGTGATAGAATTTCGCTGAATTCTTATATTAACAAAAATATAAAATGATCTAATCGGGTCTCTGTTTGCCTTATCCTAGAAGTTTAGTATTGCATTTTACTCGCCATTTCATGCGCTTTGAGATGCCGCTTAGCCGAGTACGCTATCTGAAATAGGAGCGACGTAAATTGAACAAATGTGATAGAATTTCGCTGAATTCTTAAATTAACTATAATATAAAATGATCTCATCGGGTCACTGATTGCCCTATCATAGAAGTTTAATAGTGCATTTTACTCGCCATTCCACGCGCTTTATGTTGCCGCCTAGCCCAGTACGCTATCTGAAATAGGAGCGACGTAAATTGAACAAATGTGATAGAATTTCCCTGAAATCTTATATTAAACAAAATATAAAATTATCTAATCGGGTCTCTGATTGCCCTATCATAGAAGATTAATAGTGCATTTTACTCGCCACTCCACGCCTTTTAGGATGCCGCCTAGCCCAGTACGCTATCTGAAATAGGAGCGTCGTAAATCCAACAAATGTGATAGAATCTTGCTGAATTCTTAAATTAACCATAATATAAAATGATCCAATCGGGTATCTGTTTGCCCTACCCTAGGAGTTTAATAGTGCATTTTACTCGCCATTTCATGCGCTTTGAGATGCCGCTTAGCCCAATACGCTATCTGAAATATGAGCGACACGAATTGAACAAATGTGATAGAATTTCCCTGAAATCTTGTATTAAACAAAATATAAAATGATCTAATCGCGTCTCTGATTGCCCTATCATACAAGTTTAATAGTGCATTTTACTCGCCACTCCACGCGCTTTAGGATGCCGCCTAGCCCAGTACGCTATCCGAAATAGGAGCGACGTAAATTGAACAAATGTGATAGAATTTTGCTGAATTCTTAAATTAACCATAATATAAAATGATCTAATCGGGTATCTGTTTGCCTTATCCTAGAAGTTTAATAGTGCATTTTACTCGCCATTTCATGCGCTTTGAGATGCCGCTTAGCCCAATACGCTATCTGAAATATGAGCGACACGAATTGAACAAATGTGATAGAATTTCCCTGAAATCTTGTATTAAACAAAATATAAAATGATCTAATCGCGTCTCTGATTGCCCTATCATACAAGTTTAATAGTGCATTTTACTCGCCACTCCACGCGCTTTAGGATGCCGTCTAGCCCAGTACGCTATCCGAAATAGGAGCGACGTAAATTGAACAAATGTGATAGAATTTTGCTGAATTCTTAAATTAACCAAAATATAAAATGATCTAATCGGGTATCTGTTTGCCTTATCCTAGAAGTTTAATAGTGCATTTTACTCGTCATTTCATGCGCTTTGAGATGCCGCTTTGCCCAATACGCTATCTGAAATAGGAGCGACGTAAATTGAACGAATGTGATAGAATTTCGCTCAATTCTTAAATTAACCATAATATAAAATGATCTAATCGGGTCTCTGTTTGCCCTACCCTAGAAGTTTAATAGTGCATTTTACTCGTCACTTCATGCGCCTTCAGATGCCGCTTAGCCCAATAAGCTATCTGAAATAGGAGCGACGTAAATTGAACAAATGTGATAAAATTTCGCAGAATCCTTATGTTAACCAAAGTATAAAATGATCTAATCTGGTCTCTGTTCGCCCTAGCCTAGAAGTTTAATAGTGCATTTTGTTCGCCATTTCATGCGCTTTGTGACGCCGCTTAGCCCAATACGCTATCTGAAATAGGAGCGACGTAAATTGAACAAATGTGATAGAATTTCCCTGAAATCTTATATTAAACAAAATATAAAATGATCTAATCGGGTCTCTGATTGCTCTATCATAGAAGTTTAGTAGTGCATTTTACTCGCCCATCCACGCGCTTTAAGATGCCTCCTAGCCCAGTACGCTATCTGAAATAGGAGCGACGTAAATTGAACAAATGTGATAGAATTTCGCTGAATTCTTATATTAACCAAAATATAAAATGATCTAATCGGGTCTCTGATTGCCCTATCATAGAAGTTTAGTGGTGCATATTACTCGCCATTCCACGCGCTTTAAGATGCCGCCTAGCCCAATACGCTATCTGAAATAGGAGCCACGTAAATTGAACAAATGTGATAGAATTTCGCTGAATTCTTATATTAACCAAAGTATAAAATGATCTAATCTGGTCTCTGATTGCCCTATCATAGAAGGTTAATAGTGTATTTTACTCGCCATTCCACGCGCTTTAAGATGCTGCCTAGCCCAGTACGCTGTCTGAACTAGAAGCGACGTAAATTGAACAAGTGTGATAGAATCTCGCTGAATACTTATATTAACCGTAATTTAAAATTATGTAATCGGGTCTCTGTTCCCCCTACCATAGAAGTCTAATGGTGCATTTCACTCGCTTTGTGATGCCGCGAATTCTTTTATTAACCATAATGTAAAATGATCTGATCGGGTCTCTGTTCGCCGTAGCCTAGAAGTTTAATAGTGCATTTTATTCGCCATTTCATGCGCTTTTAGATGCCGCTTAGCCTAGGACGCTATCTGAAATAGGAACGACGTAAATTCAACAAATGTGATAGAATTTCCGTGAATCCTTATATTAACCTTAATGTAAAATGATATAATCGGGTCTCTGTTCGCCCTACCATAGAAGTTTAATAGTGCATTTCACTCGTCATTTCATGCGCTTTGAGATGCCGCTTAGCCCAGGACGCTATCTGAAATAGGAACGACGTAAATTGAACAAATGTGAGAGAATTTTGCTGAATTCTTAAATTAACCATAATATAAAATGACCTAATCGGGTCTCTGTTTGCCCTACCCTAGAAGTTTAATAATGCATTTCACTCGTCATTTCATGCGCTTTGAGATGCCGCTAAGCCCAATAAGCTATCTGTAATAGAAGCGACGTAAATTGAACAAATGTGATAGAATTTCGTTGAATTCTTATATTCACCTTAATGTAAAATGATCTAATCGGGTCTCTGTTTACCTTATCCTAGAAGTTTAATAGTGCATTATACTCGACATTTCATGCGGACTGAGATGCCGCTAAGCCCAATAAGCTATCTGAAATAGGAGCGACGTAAATTGAACAAATGTGATAGAATTTCGCAGAATTCTCATATTAACCAAAATATAAAATGATCTAATCGGGTCTCTGTTCGCCCTAGCCTAGTAGTTTAATAGTGCATTTTATTCGCCATTGTATGCGCTTTGAGATGCCGCTTAGCCGAATACGCTATCTGAAATAGGAGCGACGTAAATTGAACAGATGTGATAGAATCTCCCTGAAATCTTATGTTAACCATAATATAAAATGATCTAATCGGGTCTCTGGTCGCCGTAGCCTAGAAGTTTAATAGTGCATTTTATTCGCCATTTCATGCGCTTTTAGATGCCGCTTAGCCCAGGACGCTATCTGAAATAGGAACGACGTAAATTCAACAAATGTGATAGAATTTCGCTGAATTCTTAAATTAACCATAATATAAAATGATCTCATCGGGTCTCCGTTTGCCTTATCCTAGAAGTTTAAGAGCGCATTTTACTCGCCATTCCATGCGCTTTGAGATGCCGCTTAGCCCAATACGCTATCTGAAATAGGAGCGACGTAAATTGAACAAATGTGATAGAATTTCGCTGAGTTCTTAAATTAACCATAATATAAAATGATCTAATCGGGTCTCTGTCTGCCCTATCATAGAAGTTTAATACTGCATTTCACTCGTCATTTCATGCGCTTTGAGATGGCGCTTAGCCCAATACGGTATCTGAAATAGGAGCGACGTAAATTGAACAAATGTGATAGAATTTCCGTGAATTCTTATATTAACCTTAATGTGAAATGATCTAATCGGGTCTCTGGGCGCCCTAGCCTAGAAGTTTAATAGTGCATTTTATTCGCCATTTCATGCGCTTTGAGATGCCGCTTAGCCGAATACGCTATCTGAAATAGGAGCGACGTAAATTGAACAGATGTGATAGAATCTCCCTGAAATCTTATCTTAACCATACTATAAAATGATCTAATCGGGTCTCTGTTCGCCGTAGCCTAGAAGTTTAATAGTGCATTTTATTCGCCATTTCATGCGCTTTGAGATGCCGCTTAGCCCAATACGCTATCTGAAATAGGAGCGACGTAAATTGAACAAATGTGATAGAATTTCCCTGAAATCTTATATTAATCAAAATATAAAATGATCTAATCGGGTCTCTGATTGCCCTATCATAGAAGATTAGTAGTGCATTTTGCTCGCCATTCCACGCGCTTTAAGATGCCGCCTAGCCCAGTACGCTATCTGAAATAGGAGCGACGTAACTTGAACAAATGTGATAGAATTACGCTGAATTCTTATATTAACCGTAATATAAAATTATCTAATCGGGTCTCTGTTTGCCCTACCCTAGAAGTTTAATGGTGCACTTTGCTCGCCATTTCATGCGCTTTGAGATGGCCGTTAGCCCAATACGCTAGCTGAAATAGGAGCGACGTAACTTGAACAAATGTGATAGAATTTCCGTGAATTCTTATATTAACCTTAATATAAAATGATCTAATCGGGTCTCTGTTCGCCCTAGCCTAGTAGTTTAATAGTGCATTTTATTCGCCATTTTATGCGCTTTGAGATGCCGCTTAGCCAAATACGCTATCTGAAATAGGAGCGACGAAAATTGAACAGATGTGATAGAATCTCCCTGAAATCTTATATTAACCATAATATAAAATGATCTAATCGGGTCTCTGTTCGCCCTAGCCTAGAAGTTTAATAGTGCATTTTATTCGCCATTTCATGCGCTTTTAGATGCCGCTTAGCCTAGGACGCTATCTGAAATAGGAACGACGTAAATTGAACAAATGTGATAGAATTTCACTGAATTCTTAAATTAACCATAATATAAAATGATCTAATCGGGTCTCTGTTTGCCCTACCGTAGAAGTTTAATAGTGCATTTTACTCGCCATTGCATGTGCTTTGAGATGCCGCTAAGCCCAATAAGCTATCTGTAATAGGAGCGACGTAAATTTTACAAATGTGAAAGAATTTCGTTGAATTCTTATATTAACCAAAATATAAAATGATCTAATCGGGTCTCTGATTGCCCTATCATAGAAGTTTAATAGTGCATTTTACTCGCCATTCCACGCGCTTTAAGATGCCGCCTAGCCCAGTACGCTATCTGAAATAGGAGCGACGTAACTTGAACAAATGTGATAGAATCACGCTGCATTCTTATATTAACCGTAATATAAAATGATCTAATCGGGTCTCTGTTTGCCTTATCCTAGAAGTATAATAGTGCATTATACTCGCCATTTCATGCGCTTTTCGATGCCGCTTAGCCCAGGACGCTATCTGAAATAGGAACGACGTAAATTGAACAAATGTGAGAGAATTTTGCTGAATTCTTAAATTAACCATAATATAAAATGATCTAATCGGGTCCCTGTTTGCCCTACCCTAGAAGTTTGATAGTGCGTTTCACTCGTCATTTCATGCGCTTTGAGACGCCGCTTAGCCCAATACGCTATCTGAAATAGGAGCGACGTAAATTGAACAAATGTGATAGAATTTCGCTGAATTCTTATATTAACCATAATATAAAATGATCTAATCGGGTCTCTGTTCGCCCTACCATAGAAGTCTAATGGTGCATTTCACTCGCCATTTCATGCGCTTTAAGATGCCGCCTAGCCCAGCACGCTATCTGAAATAGGAGCGACGTAAATTGAGCAAATGTGATAGAATTTTGCTGAATTCTTAAATTAACCATAATATCAAATGATCTAATCGGGTCTCTGTTTGCCCTTCCCTAGAAGTTTAATAGTGCATTTCACTCGTCATTTCATGCGCTTTGAGGTGCCGCTAAGCCCAATAAGCTATCTGTAATAGGAGCGACGTAAATTTTACAAATGTGATAGAATTAGTTGAATTCTTATATTAACCAATATATAAAATGATCTAATCGGGTCTCTGATTGCCCTATCATAGAAGTTTAATAGTGCATTTTACTCGCCATTCCACGCGCTTTAAGATGCCGCCTAGCCCAGTACGCTATCTGAAATAGGAACGACGTAAGTTGAACAAATGTGATAGAATTACGCTGAATTCTTATATTAACCGTAATATAAAATGATCTAATCGGGTCTCTGTTTGCCTCATCCTAGAAGTATAATAGTGCATTATACTCGCCATTTCATGCGCTTTTAGATTCCGCTTAGCGCAGGACGCTATCTGAAATAGGAACGACGTAAATTGAACAAATGTGATAGAATTTTGCTGAATTCTTAAATTAACCATAATATAAAATGGCCTAATCGGGTCACTGTTTGCCCTACCCTAGAAGTTTAATAGTGCATTTCACTCGTCATTTCATGCGCTTTGAGATGCCGCTAAGCCCAATAAGCTATCTGTAATAGAAGCGACGTAAATTGAACAAATGTGATAGAATTTCGCTGAATTCTTAAATTAACCATAATATAAAATGATCTAATCGGGTCCCTGTTTGCCCTACCCTAGAAGTTTAATAGTGCATTTCACTCGTCATTTCATGCGCTTTGAGATGCCGCTTAGCCCAATACGCTATCTGAAATAGGAGCGACGTAAATTGAACAAATGTGATAGAATTTCGCTGAATCCTTATATTAACCAAAGTATATAATGATCCAATCTTGTCTCTGATTGCCCTATCATAGAAGGTTAATAGTGCATTTTACTCGCCATTCCACGCGCTTTAAGATGCCGCCTAGCTCAGTACGCTGTCTGAAATAGAAGCGACGTAACTTGAACAAGTGTGATAGAATCTCGCTGAATACTTATATTAACCTTAATGTAAAATGATCTAATCGGGTCTCTGTTCGCCCTAGCCTAGAAGTTTAATAGCGCATTTTATTCGCCATTTCATGCGCCTTGAGATGCCGCTTAGCCCAATACGCTATCTGAAATAGGAGCGACGTAAATTGAACAAATGTGATAGAATTTCCCTGAAATCTTATATTAAACAAAATATAAAATGATCTAATTGGGTCTCTGATTGCCCTATCATAGAAGTTTAGCAGTGCATTTTACTCGCCATTCCACGCGCTTTAAGATGCCGCCTAGCCCAGTACGCTATCTAAATTAGGAGCGACGTAAGTTGAACAAATGTGATAGAATTACGCTGAATTCTTATATTAACCGTAACATAAAATAATCTAATCGGGTCCCTGTTTGCCCTACCCTAGAAGTTTAACAGTGCATTTCACTCGTCATTTCATGCGCTTTGAGATACCGCTTAGCCCAATACGCTATCTGAAATAGGAGCGACGTAAATTGAGCAAATGTGATAGAATTTTGCTGAATTCTTAAATTAACCATAATATAAAATGATCTAATCGCGTCACTGTTTACCCTACCCGAGAAGGTTAATAGTGAATTTCACTCGTCATTCCATGCGCTTTGAGATGCCGCTAAGCCCAATAAGCTATCTGTAATAGGAGCGACGTAAATTGAACGAATGTGATAGAATTTCGTTGAATTCTTATATTAACCAAAATATAAAATGATCTAATCGGGTCTCTGATTGCCCTATCATAGAAGTTTAATAGTGCATTTTATTCGCCGTTTCATGCGCCTTCAGATGCCGCTTAGCCCAATAAGCTATCTGAAATAGGAGCGACGTAAATTGAACAAATGTGTTAGAATTTCCCTGAAACCTTATATTAAACAAAATATAAAATGAGCTAATCGGGTCTCTGATTGCCCTATCATAAAAGTTGAGCAGTGCATTTTACTCGCCATTCCACGCACTTTAAGATGGCGCCTAGCCCAGTACGCTATCTGAAATAGGAGCGACGTAAGTTGAACAAATGTGATAGAATTTCGCTGAATTCTTTTATTAACCATAATGTAAAATGATCTAATCGGATCTCTGTTCGCCCGAGCCTAGAACTTTAATAGTGCATTTTATTCGCCATTTCAAACGCCTTGAGATGCCGCTTTGCCCAATACGCTATCTGAAATAGGAGCGACGTAAATTGAACAAATGTGATAGAATTTCACTGAATTCTTATATTAACCAAAACATAAAATGATCTAATCGGGACTCTGATTGCCCTAGGATAGAAGTTAAATAGTGCATTTTACTCGCCATTCCGAACGCTTTAAGATGCCGCTTAGCCCAGTTCGCTATCTGCAATAGGAGCGACGTAAATTGAACAAATGTGATAGAATTTTGCTGAATTCTTAAATTAACCATAGTACAAAATGATCTAATCGGGTCTCTGTTTGCTCTACCCTAGAAGTTTAATAGTGCATTTCGCTCGCCATTTCATGCGCTTTGAGATGCCGCTTAGCTCAATACGCTATTTGAAATAGGAGCGACGTAAGTTGAACAAATGTGATAGAATTTCGCTGAATTCTTAAATTAACCATAACATAAAATGATCTAATCGGGTCTCTGTTTGCCCTACCCTAGAAGTTTAATAGTGCATTTTGCTCGTCATTTCATGCGCTTTGAGATGCCGCTGAGCCCAATACGCTATTTGAAATAGGAGCGACGTAAATTGAACAAATGTGATAGAATTTTGCTGAATTCTTATATTAACCAAAATATAAAATGATCTAATCGGGTCTCTGTTCGCCCTACCATAGAAGTCTAATGGTGCATTTCACTCGCCATTTCATGCGCTTTGCGATGCCGCTTAGTCCAATACGCTATCTGAAATAGGAGCGACGTAAGTTGAACAAATGTGATAGAATTTCGCTGAATTCTTTTATTAACCATAATGTGAAATGATCTGCTCGTGTCTCTGTTCGCCCTAGCCTAGAAGTTTAATAGTGCATTTCACTCGTCATTTCATGCGCTTTGAGATGCCGCTGAGCCCAATAAGCTATTTGTAATAGGAGCGACGTAAATTGAACAAATGTGATAGAATTTCCGTGAATCCTTATATTAACCTTAATGTAAAATGATCTAATCGGGTCTCTGTTCGCCCTACCATAGAAGTTTAATAGTGCATTTTACTCGCCATTTCATGCGCTCTGAGATGCCGCATAGCCCAAAACGCTATCTGAAATAGGAGCGACGTAAATTGAACAAATGTGATAGAATTTCGCTGAATTCTTCTATTAACCATAATGTAAAATGATCTGATCGGGTCTCTGTTCGCCCTAGCCTAGAAGTTAAATAGTGCATCTTATTCGCCACTTCATGCGCTTTGATATGCCGCTTAGCTGTATGCGCTACCTGAAATAGGAGCGACGTAAATTGAACAAATGTGATACTATTTCCCTGAAATCTTATATTAAACAAAATATAAAATGATCTAATCGGGTCTCTGATTGCCGCATCATAGAAGTTTAGTAGTGCATTTTACTCGCCATTCCACGCGCTTTAAGTTGCCGCCTAGCCCAGTACGCTATCTGAAATAGGAGCGACGTAAATTGAACAAATGTGATAGAATTTCGCTGAATTCTTATATTAACCAAAATATAAAATGATCTAATCGGGTCTCTGTTTGCCCTACCCTAGAAGTTTAATAGTGCATTTTACTCGCCATTCCACGCGCTTTAAGTTGCCGCCTAGCCCAGTACGCTATCTGAAATAGGAGCGACGTAAATTGAACAAATGTGATAGAATTTCGCTGAATTCTTATATTAACCAAAATATAAAATGATCTAATCGGAACTCTGATCGCCCTATCATAGAAGTTTAATAGTGCATTTTCCTCGACATTCCACGCGCTTTAAGATGCCGCCTAGCCCAGTATGCTATCTGAAATAGGAGCGTCCTAAATTGAACAAATGTGATAGAATTTCGCTGAATTCTTATATTAACCAAAATATAAAATGATCTAATCGGGTCTCTGATTGCCCTATCATAGAATTTTAATAGTGCATTTTACTCGCCATTCCACCCGCTTTAAGATGCCGCCTAGCCCAGTACGCTACCTGAAATAGGAGCGACGTAAATTGAACAAATGTGATAAAATTTTGCTGAATTCTTAAATTAACCATAATATAAAATGATCTAATCGGGTCTCTGATTGCCCTAGCCTAGAAGTGGAATAGTGCATTTTGTTCGCCATTTCATGCGCTTTGTGATGCCGCTTAGCCCAATACGCTATCTGAAATAGGAGCCACGTAAATTGAACAAATGTGATAGAATTTCGCTGAATTCTTATATTAACCAAAGTATAAAATGATCTAATCTGGTCTCTGATTGCCCTATCATAGAAGGTTAATAGTGCATTTTACTCGCCATTCCACGCGATTTAAGATGCCGCCTAGGCCAGTACGCTGTCTGAAATAGAAGCGACGTAAATTGAACAAGTGTGATAGAATCTCGCTGATTACTTATATTAACCTTAATGTAAAATGATGTAATCGGGTCTCTGTTCGCCCTACCCTAGAAGTTTAATAGTGCATTTCACTCGTCATTTCATGCGCTTTGAGATGACGCTTAACCCAATACGCTATCTGAAATAGGAGCGACGTAAGTTGAACAAATGTGACAGAATTACGCTGCATTCTTATATTCACCTTAATGTAAAATGATCTCTTCGGGTCTCTGTTCGCCCTACCCAAGAAGTATAATAGTGCATTTCACTCGTCATTTCATGCGCTTTGAGATGCCGCCTAGCCCAATACGCTATCTGAAATAGTAGCGACGTAAATTGAACAAATGTGATAGAATTTCACTGAATTCTTATATTAACCAAAGTATAAAATGATCTAGTCTGGTCTCTGATTGCCCTATCATAGAAGTTTAATAGTGCATTTTACTCGCCATTCCACGCGCTTTAAGATGCCGCATGGCCCAGCACGCTATCTGAAACAGGAGCGACGTAAATTGAACAAATGTGATAGAATTTTGCTGACATCTTAAATTAACCATAATATAAAATGATCTAATCGGGTCTCTGTTTGCCCTACCCTAGAAGTTTAATAGTGCATTTTACTCGTCACTTCATGCGCCTTCAGATGCCGCTTAGCCCAATAAGCTATCTGAAATAGGAGCGACGTAAATTGAACAAATGTGATAGAATTTCCCTGAAATCTTATATTAAACAAAATATAAAATGATCTAATCGGGTCTCTGATTGCCCTAGCCTAGAAGTGGAATAGTGCATTTTGTTCGCCATTTCATGCGCTTTGTGATGCCGCTTAGCCCAATACGCTATCTGAAATAGGAGCCACGTAAATTGAACAAATGTGATAGAATTTCGCTGAATTCTTATATTAACCAAAGTATAAAATGATCTAATCTGGTCTCTGATTGCCCTATCATAGAAGGTTAATAGTGCATTTTACTCGCCATTCCACGCGATTTAAGATGCCGCCTAGGCCAGTACGCTGTCTGAAATAGAAGCGACGTAAATTGAACAAGTGTGATAGAATCTCGCTGATTACTTATATTAACCTTAATGTAAAATGATGTAATCGGGTCTCTGTTCGCCCTACCCTAGAAGTTTAATAGTGCATTTCACTCGTCATTTCATGCGCTTTGAGATGACGCTTAACGCAATACGCTATCTGAAATAGGAGCGACGTAAGTTGAACAAATGTGACAGAATTACGCTGCATTCTTATATTCACCTTAATGTAAAATGATCTCTTCGGGTCTCTGTTCGCCCTACCCAAGAAGTATAATAGTGCATTTCACTCGTCATTTCATGCGCTTTGAGATGCCGCCTAGCCCAATACGCTATCTGAAATAGTAGCGACGTAAATTGAACAAATGTGATAGAATTTCACTGAATTCTTATATTAACCAAAGTATAAAATGATCTAGTCTGGTCTCTGATTGCCCTATCATAGAAGTTTAATAGTGCATTTTACTCGCCATTCCGCGCGCTTTAAGATGCCGCATGGCCCAGCACGCTATCTGAAACAGGAGCGACGTAAATTGAACAAATGTGATAGAATTTTGCTGACATCTTAAATTAACCATAATATAAAATGATCTAATCGGGTCTCTGTTTGCCCTACCCTAGAAGTTTAATAGTGCATTTTACTCGTCACTTCATGCGCCTTCAGATGCCGCTTAGCCCAATAAGCTATCTGAAATAGGAGCGACGTAAATTGAACAAATGTGATAGAATTTCCCTGAAATCTTATATTAAACAAAATATAAAATGATCTAATCGGGTCTCTGATTGCCCTAGCCTAGAAGTGGAATAGTGCATTTTGTTCGCCATTTCATGCGCTTTGTGATGCCGCTTAGCCCAATACGCTATCTGAAATAGGAGCGACGTAAATTGAACAAATGTGATAGAATTTCCCTGAAATTTTATATTAAACAAAATATACAATGATCTAATCGGGTCTCTGATTGCTCTATCATAGAAGTTTAGTAGTGCATTTTACTCGCCATTTCATGCGCTTTCAGATGCCGCATAGTCCAATACGCTGTCTGAAATAGGAGCGACGTAAATTGAATAAATGTGATAGAATTTCCGTGAGTCCTTATATTAACCTTAATGTAAAATGATCTAATCGGGTCTCTGTTCGCCCTACCATAGAATTTTAATAGTGCATTTTACTCGCCATTTCATACGCTTTGAGATGCCGCATTGCCCAATACGCTATCTGAAATAGGAGCGACGTAAATTGAACAAATGTGATAGAATTTCCGTGAATCCTTATATTAACCTTAATGTAAAATGATCTAATCGGGTCTCTGTTCGCCCTACCATAGAAGTCTAATGGTGCATTTCACTCGCCATTTCATGCGCTTTGTGATGCCGCTTAGCCCAATACGCTATCTGAAATAGGAGCGACGTAAGTTGAACAAATGTGATAGAATTTCACTGAATTCTTAAATTAACCATAATATAAAATGATCTAATCGGGTCTCTGATTGCCCTCTCATAGACTTTTAATAGTGCATTTTACTCGCCATTCCACGCGCTTTAAGATGCCGCCTAGCCCAGTACGCTATCTGAAATAGGAGCGACGTAAATTGAGCAAATGTGATAGAATTTCACTGAATTCTTAAATTAACCATAATATAAAATGATCTAATCGGGTCTCTGTTTGCCCTACCGTAGAAGTTTAATAGTGCATTTTACTCGCCATTGCATGTGCTTTGAGATGCCGCTAAGCCCAATACGCTATCTGAAATAGGAGCGACGTAAATAGAGCAATTGTGATAGAATTTCGCTGAATTCTTATATTAACCAAAATATAAAATGATCCAATCGGGTCTCTGATTGCTCTATCATAGAAGTTTAATAGTGCATTTTACTCGCCAATCCACGCGCTTTAAGATTCCGCCTAGCCCAGTACGCTATCTGAAATAGGAGCGATGTAAATTGAACAAATGTGATAGAATTTGGCTGAATTCTTAAATTAACCATAATATAAAATGATCTAATCGGGTCTCTGTTTGCCCTACCCTAGAAGTTTATTGGGGCATTTTACTCGCCATTTCATGCGCTTTGAGATGCCTCTTAGACCAATAAGCTATCTGAAATAGGAGCAACGTAAATTGAACAAATGTGATAGAATTTCCCTGAATTCTTATATTAACCAAAATATAAAATGATCAAATCGGGACTCTGATTGCCCTATCATAAAAGTTTAATAGTGCATTTTACTCGCCCTTCCACGCGCTTTAAGATGCCGCCTAGCCCAGTACGCTATCTGAAATAGGAGCGACGTAAGTTGAACAAATGTGATAGAATTTGGCTGAATTCTTATATTAACCGTAATATAAAATGATCTAATCGGGTCTCTGTTTGCCTTATCCTAGAAGTTTAAAAGTGCATTTCACTCGTCATTTCATGCGCTTTGAGATGCCTCTTAGCCCAATAAGCTATCTGAAATAGGAGCGACGTAAATTGAACAAATGTGATAGAATTTCCCTGAAATCTTATATTAACCAAAATATAAAATGATCAAATCGGGACTCTGATTGCCCTATCATAAAAGTTTAATAGTGCATTTTACTCGCCATTTCATGCGCTTTGAGAGGCCGCTTAGCCCGATACGCTGTCTGAAATAGGAGCGACGTAAATTGAACAAATGTGATAGAATTTCCCTGAAATCTTATATTAAACAAAATATAAAATGATCTAATCGGGTCTCTGATTGGTCTATCATAGAAGTTTAGTAGTGCATTTTACTCGCTCTTCCACGCGCTTTAAGATGCCGCCTAGCCCAGTACGCTATCTGAAATAGGAGCGACGTAAGATGAACAAATGTGATAGAATTACGCTGAATTCTTATATTAACCGTAATATAAAATGATCTAATCGGGTCTCCGTTTGCCTTATCGTAAAAGTTTAATAGCGCATTTTACTCGCCATTTCATGCGCTTTGAGAGGCCGCTTAGCCCGATACGCTGTCTGAAATAGGAGCGACGTAAATTGAACAAATGTGATAGAATTTCCGTGAATCCTTATATTAACCTTAATGTAAAATGATCTAATCGGGTCTCTGTTCGCCCTACCATAGAAGTTTAATAGTGCATTTTACTCGCCATTTCATGCGCTTTGAGATGCCGCATAGCCCAAAACGCTATCTGAAATAGGAGCGACGTAAATTGAACAAATGTGATAGAATTTGCGTGAATCCTTATATTAACCTTAATGTAAAATGATCTAATCGGGTCTCTGTTCGCCCTACCAAAGAAGTCTAATGGTGCATTTCACTCGCCATTTCATGCGCTTTGTGATGCCGCTTAGCCCAATACGCTATCTGAAATAGGAGCGACGTAAATTGAACAAATGTGATAGAATTTCGCTGAATTCTTCTATTAACCATAATGTAAAATGATCTGATCGGGTCTCTGTTCGCCCTAGCCTAGAAGTTTAATAGTGCATTTTATTCGCCACTTCATGCGCTTTGATATGCCGCTTAGCTGTATGCGCTACCTGAAATAGGAGCGACGTAAATTGAACAAATGTGATACTATTTCCCTGAAATCTTATATTAAACAAAATATAAAATGATCTAATCGGGTCTCTGATTGCCGTATCATAGAAGTTTAGTAGTGCATTTTACTCGCCATTCCACGCGCTTTAAGTTGCCGCCTAGCCCAGTACGCTATCTGAAATAGGAGCGACGTAAGTTGAACAAATGTGATAGAATTTTGCTGAATTCTTAAATTAACCATAATATAAAATGATCTAATCGGGTCTCTGTTTGCCCTACCCTAGAAGTTTAATAGTGCATTTTAGTCGCCATTTCATGCGCTTTGAGATCCGCCTTAGCCCAATACGCTATCTGAAATAGGAGCGACGTAAATTGAACAAATGTGATAGAATTTCCCTGAAATCTTATATTAATCAAAATATAAAATGATCTAATCGGGTCTCTGATTGCCCTATCATAGAAGATTAGTAGTGCATTTTGTTCGCCATTTCATGCGCTTTGCGATGCCGCTTATCCCAATACGCTATCTGAAATTGGAGCGACGTAAATTGAACAAATGTGATAGAATTTCGCTGAATTCTTAATTTAACCATAATATAAAATGATCTAATCGGGTCTCTGCTTGCCCTACCCTAGAAGTTTAGTAGTGCATTTCACTCGTCATTTCATGCGCTTTGAGATGCCGCATAGCCCAATACGCTACCTGAAATAGGAGCGACGTAAATAGAACGAATGTGATAGAATTTCGCTGAATTCTTATATTAACCAAAGTATAAAATGATCTAGTCTGGTCTTTGATTGCCCTATCATAGAAGGTTAATAGTGCATTTTACTCGCCATTCCGCACGCTTTAAGATGCCGCCTAGCCCAGTACGCTGTCTGAAATAGGAGCGACGTAAATTGAACAAATGTGATAGAATCTCCCTGAATACTTATATTAACCTTAATGTAAAATGATCTAATCGGGACTCTGTTCGCCCTACCCTAGAAGTTTAATAGTGCATTTCACTCGTCATTTCATGCGCTTTGAGATGCCGCTTAGCCCAATACGATATCTGAAATAGGAGCGACGTAAATTGAACAAATGTGATAGAATTTCCCTGAATTCTTATATTAACCAAAATATAAAATAATCTAATCGGGTCTCTGATTGCCCTATCATAGAAGTTTAATAGTGCATTTTACTCGCCATTTCACGCGCTCTAAGATGCCGCCTAGCCCAGTACGCTATCTGAAATAGGAGCGACGTAAATTGAACAAATGTGATAGAATTTCCCTGAAATCTTATATTAAACAAAATATAAAATGATCTAATCGGGTCTGTGAATGCCCTATCATAGAAGCTTAATAGTGCATTTTACTCGCCGTTCCACGCGGTTTAAGATGCCGGCCAGCCCAGTACGCTATCTGAAATAGGAGCGACGTAATTTGAAGAAATGTGATAGAATTACGCTGAATTCTTATATTAACCGTAATATAAAATGATCTAATCGGGTCTCTGTTTGCCCTACCCTAGAAGTTTAATAGACCATTTTGTTCGCCATTTCATGCGCTTTGAGATGCCGGTTAGCCCAATACGCTAACTGAAATAGGAGCGACGTAAATAGAACAAATGTGATAGGATTTCCCTGAAATCTTATATTAAACAAAATATAAAATGATCTAATCGGGTCTCTGACTGCCCTATCATTGAAGTTTAACAGTGCATTTTACTCGCCACTCCACGCGGTTTAGGAATCCGCATAGCCCAGTATGCTATCCGAAATAGGAGCGACGTAAATTGAACAAATGTGATAGAATTTTGCTGAATTCTTAAATTAACCATAATATAAAATGATCTAATCGGGTCTCTGCTTGCCCTACCCTAGAAGTTTAATAGTGCATCTTACTCCTCACTTCATGCGCTTTGAGAAGCCGCTTAGCCCAATACGCTAACTGAAATAGGAGCGACGTAAATTGAACAAATGTGATAGAATTTTGCTGAATTCTTAAATTAACCATAATATAATGATCTAATCGGGTCTCTGTTTGCCCTACCCTAGAAGTTTAATAGTGCATTTTACTCGCCATTTCATGCGCTTTGAGATGCCGCTTAACCCAATACGCTATCTGAAATAGGAGCGACGTAAATTGAACAAATGTGATAGAATTTCCCTGAATTCTTATGTTAACCTTAATGTAAAATGATCTAATCGGGTCTCTGTTGGCCCTACCCTAGAAGTTTAATAGTGCATTTCACTCGTCATTTCATGCGCTTTCAGTTGCCGCTTAGCCCAATACGCTATCTGAAATAGGAGCGACGTAAATTGAACAAATGTGATAGAATTTCCCTGAAATCTTATATTAAATAAAATATAAAATGTTCTAATCGGGTCTCTGATTGCCCCATCATAGAAGATTAGTAGTGCATTTTACTCGCCATTCCACGCGCTTTAAGATGCCGCCTAGCCCAGTACGCTATCTGAAATAGGAGCGACGTAACTTGAACAAATGTGATAGAATTACGCTGCATCTTATATTAACCGTAATATAAAATGATCTAATCGGGTATCTGTTTGCCTTATCCTAGAAGTTTAATAGTGCATTATACTCGCCATTGCATGCGCTTCGAGATGCCGCTTAGCTCAATACGCTATCTGAAATAGGAGCGACGAAAGTTGAACAAATGTGATAGAATTTTGCTGAATTATTTTATTAACGAGAATGTAAAATGATCTAATCTGGTCTCTGTTCGCCCTACCATAGAAGTCTTATAGTGCATTTCACTCGCCATTTCATGCGCTTTGAGATGCTGCTTAGCCCAATACATTATCTGAAATAGGAGCGACCTAAATTGAACGAATGTGATAGAATTTTGCTGAATTCTTAAATTAACCATAATATAAAATGATCTAATCGGGTCTCTGCTTGCCCTACCCTAGAAGTTTAATAGTGCATTTTACTCGTCATTTCATGCGCTTTGAGATGCCGCTTTGCCCAATACGCTATCTGAAATAGGAGCGACGTAAATTGCACGAATGTGTTAGAATTTCGCTGAATTCTTATATTAACATTAATGTAAATTGATCTAATCGAGTCTCTGTTCGCCCCACCCTAGAGGTTTAATAGTGCATTTCACTAGTCATTTCATGCGCTTTGAGATGCCGCTTAGCCCAGTACGCTGTCTGAAATAGGAGCGACGTAAATTGAACAAATGTGATAGAATTTCGCTGAATTCTTATATTAACCAAAATATAAAATGATCTAATCGGGTCTCTGTTTGCCCTATCATAGAATTTTAATAGTGCATTTTACTCGCCATTCCACCCGCTTTAAGATGCCGCCTGGCCCAGTACGCTACCTGAAATAGGAGCGACGTAAATTGAACAAATGTGATAAAATTTTGCTGAATTCTTAAATTAACCATAATATAAAATGATCTAATCGGGTCTCTGATTGCCCTATCATAAAATTTTAATAGTGCATTTTAATCGCCATTCCACGCGCTTTAAGATGCAGCCTAGCCCAATACGCTATCTGAAATAGGAGCGACGTAAATTGAACAAATGTGATAGAATTTTGCTGAATTCTTAAATTAACCATAATATAAAATGGTCTAATCGGGTCTCTGTTTGCCCTACCCTAGAAGTGTAATAGTGCATTTCACTCGTCATTTCATGCGCCATCAGATGCCGCTTACCCCAGTAAGCTATCTGAAATAGGAGCGACGTAAATTGAACAAATGTGATAAAATTTTGCAGAATCCTTATGTTAACCAAAATATAAAATGATCTAATCTGGTCTCTGTTCGCCCTGGCCTAGAAGTTTAATAGTGCATTTCACTCGCCATTTCATGCGCTTTGTGATGCCGCTTAGCCCAATACGCTATCTGAAATAGGAGCGACGTAAGTTGAACAAATGTGATAGAATTTCGCTGAATTCTTCTATTAACCATAATGTAAAATAATCTGATCGGGTCTCTGTTCGCCCTAGCCTAGAAGTTTAATAGTGCATTGTATTCGCCACTTCATGCGCTTTGATATGCCGCTTAGCCGAATACGCTATCTGAAATAGGAGCGACGTAAATTGAACAAATGTGATACTATTACCCTGAAATCTTATATTAAACAAAATATAAAATGCTCTAATCGGGTCTCTGATTGCCCTATCATAGAAGTTTAGTAGTGCATTTTACTCGCCATTCCACGCGCTTTAAGTTGCCGCCTAGCCCAGTACGCTATCTGAAATAGGAGCGACGTAAGTTGAACAAATGTGATAGAATTTTATTGAATTCTTAAATTAACCATAATATAAAATGATCTAATCGGGTCTCTGTTTGCCCTACCCTAGAAGTGTAATAGTGCATTTTAGTCGCCATTTCATGCGCTTTGAGATCCGGCTTAGCCCAATGCGCTATCTGAAATAGGAGCGACGTAAATTGAACAAATGTGATAGAATTACGCTGAATTCTTATATTAACCGTAATATAAAATGATCTAATCGGGTCTCTGTTTGCCTTATCCTAGAAGTTTAATAGCGCATTTTACTCGCCATTTCATGCGCTTTGAGATGCCGCTTAGCCCAATACGCTATCTGGAATAGGAGCGACGTAAATTGAACAAATGTGATAGAATTTCCGTGAATTCTTATATTAACCTTAATGTAAAATTATCCAATCGGGTCTCTGTTCGCCCTACCATAGAAGTCTAATAGTGCATTTCACTCGCCATTTCATGCGCTTTGAGATGCCGCTTAGCCCAATACGCTATCTGAAATAGGAGCGACGTAAGTTGAACACATGTGATAGAATTACGCTGAATTCTTTTATTAACCATAATGTAAAATGATCTGCTCGGGTCTCTGTTCGCCCTAGCCTAGAAGTTTAGTAGTGCATTTTATTCCCCATTTCATGCGCTTTGAGATGCCGCTTAGCCCAATACGCTATCTGAAATTCGAGCGACGTAAATTGAACAAATGTGATAGAATTTCGCTGAATTCTTAATTTAACCATAATATAAAATGATCTAATCGGGTCTCTGCTTGCCCTACCCTAGAAGTTTAATAGTGCATTTCACTCGTCTTTTCATGCGCTTTGAGATGACGCTTAACCCAATACGCTATCTGAATTAGGAGCGACGTAAATTGAACAAATGTGATAGAATTTCCGTGAATTCTTATATTAACCTTAATGTAAAATTATCCAATCGGGTCTCTGTTCGCCCTACCATAGAAGTCTAATAGTGCATTTCACTCGCCATTTCATGCGCTTTGAGATGCCGCTTAGCCCAATACGCTTTCTGAAATAGGAGCGACGTAAGTTGAACAAATGTGATAGAATTACGCTGAATTCTTTTATTAACCATAATGTAAAATGATCTGCTCGGGTCTCTGTTCGCCCTAGCCTAGAAGTTTAGTAGTGCATTTTATTCCCCATTTCATGCGCTTTGAGATGCCGCTTAGCCCAATACGCTATCTGAAATTGGAGCGACGTAAATTGAACAAATGTGATAGAATTTCGCTGAATTCTTAATTTAACCATAATATAAAATGATCTAATCGGGTCTCTGCTTGCCCTACCCTAGAAGTTTAATAGTGCATTTCACTCGTCTTTTCATGCGCTTTGAGATGGCGCTTAACCCAATACGCTATCTGAAATAGGAGCGACGTAAGTTGAACAAATGTGACAGAATTACGCTGCATTCTTATATTCACCTTAATGTAAAATGATCTCTTCGGGTCTCTGTTCACCCTACCCTAGATGTATAATAGTGCATTTCACTCGTCATTTCATGCGCTTTGAGATGCCGCATAGCCCAATACGCTATCTGAAATAGGAGCGACGTAAATTGAACAAATGTGATAGAATTTCGCTGAATTCTTATATTAACCAAAGTATAAAATGATCTAGTCTGGTCTTTGATTGCCCTATCATAGAAGGTTAATAGTGCATTTTACTCGCCATTCCACACGCTTTAAGATGCCGCCTAGCCCAGTACGCTGTCTGAAATAGGAGCGACGTAGATTGAACAAATGTGATAGAATCTCCCTGAAATCTTATAATAAACAAAATATAAAATGATCTAATCGGGTCTGTGAATGCCCTATCATAGAAGCTTAATAGTGCATTTTACTCGCCATTCCACGCGGTTTAAGATGCCGGCCAGCCCAGTACGCTATCTGAAATAGGAGCGACGTAATTTGAAGAAATGTGATAGAATTACGCTGAATTCTTATATTAACCGTACTATAAAATGATCTAATCGGGTCTCTGTTTGCCTTACCCTAGAAGTTTAATAGTGCATTTCACTCGTCATTTCATGCGCTTTGAGATGACGCTTAACCCAATACGCTATCTGAAATAGGAGCGACGTAAGTTGAACAAATGTGACAGAATTACGCTGCATTCTTATATTCACCTTAATGTAAAATGATCTCTTCGGGTCTCTGTTCGCCGTACCCAAGAAGTATAATAGTGCATTTCACTCGTCATTTCATGCGCTTTGAGATGCCGCCTAGCCCAATACGCTATCTGAAATAGGAGCGACGTAAATTGAACAAATGTGATTGAATTTCGCTGAATTCTTATATTAACCAAAGTATAAAATGATCTAGTCTGGTCTCTGATTGCCCTATCATAGAAGTTTAATAGTGCATTTTACTCGCCATTGCACGCGCTTTAAGATGCCGCATGGCCCAACACGCTATCTGAAACAGGAGCGACGTAAATTGAACAAATGTGATAGAATTTTGCTGACATCTTAAATTAACCATAATATAAAATGATCTAATCGGGTCTCTGTTTGCCCTACCTAGAAGTTTAATAGTGCATTTTACTCGTCACTTCATGCGCCTTCAGATGCCGCTTAGCCCAATAAGCTATCTGAAATAGGAGCGACGTAAATTGAACAAATGTGATAAAATTTCGCAGAATCCTTATGTTAACCAAAGTATAAAATGATCTAATCTGGTCTCTGTTCGCCCTAGCCTAGAAGTTGAATAGTGCATTTTGTTCGCCATTTCATGCGCTTTGTGATGCCGCTTAGCCCAATACGCTATCTGAAATAGGAGCGACGTAAATTGAACAAATGTGATAGAATTTCCCTGAAATTTTATATTAAACGAAATATAAAATGATCTAATCGGGTCTCTGATTGCTCTATCATAGAAGTTTAGTAGTGCATTTTACTCGCCCTTCCACGCGCTTTCAGATGCCTCCTAGCCCAGTACGCTATCTGAAATAGGAGCGACGTAAGATGAACAAATGTGATAGAATTACGCTGAATTCTTATATTAACCGTAATATAAAATGATCTAATCGGGTCTCCGTTTGCCTTATCCTAAAAGTTTCATAGCGCATTTTACTCGCCATTTCATGCGCTTTGAGAGGCCGCTTAGCCCAATACGCTATCTGAAATAGGAGCGACGTAAATTGAACAAATGTGATAGAATTTCGCTGAATTCTTATATTAACCATAATATAAAATGATCTCATCGGGTCTCTGTTTGCCCTACCCTAGAAGTTTAATAGTGCTTTTTAGTCGCCATTTCATGCGCTTTGAGATCCCGCTTAGCCCAATACGCTATCTGAAATAGGAGCGACGTAAGTTGAACAAATGTGATAGAATTTCGCTGAATTCTTTTATTAACCATAATGTAAAATGATCTGATCGGGTCTCTGTTCGCCCTAGCCTAGAAGTTTAATAGTGCATTTTATTCGCCACTTCATGCGCTTTGAGATGCCGCTTAGCCGAATACGCTATCTGAAATAGGAGCGACGCAAATTAAACAAATGTGATACTATTTCCCTGAAATCTTATATTAAACAAAATATAAAATGATCTAATCGGGTCTCTGATTGCCCTATCATAGAAGTTTAGTAGTGCATTTTACTCACCATTCCACGCGCTTTAAGAAGCCGCCTAGTCCAGTACGGTGTCTGAAATAGAAGCGACGTAAATTGAACAAGTGTGATAGAATCTCGCTGAATACTTATATTAACCTTAATGTAAAATGATCTAATCGGGTCTCTGTTCGCCCTACCCTAGAAGTTTAATAGTGCATTTCACTCGTCATTTCTTGCGCTTTGAGATGCCGCTTTGCCCAATACGCTATCTGAAATAGGAGCGACGTAAATTGAACGAATGTGATAGAATTTCGCTCAATACTTAAATTATCCATAATATAAAATGATCTAATCGGTTCTCTGTTTGCCCTACCCTAGAACTTTAATAGTGCATTTTACTCGTCATTTCATGCGCTGTGAGATGCCGCTTAGCCTAATACGCTATCTGAAATTGGAGCGATATAAGTTGAACAAATGTGATAGAATTTCGCTGAATTCTTTTATTAACCATAATGTAAAATGATCTAATCGGATCTCTGTTCGCCCGAGCCTAGAACTTTAATAGTGTATTTTATTCGCCATTTCAAACGCTTTGAGATGCCGCTTTGCCCAATACGCTATCTGAAATAGGAGCGACGTAAATTGAACAAATGTGATAGAATTTCCGTGAATTCTTATATTAACCTTAATGTAAAATTATCCAATCGGGTCTCTGTTCGCCCTACCATAGAAGTCTAATAGTGCATTTCACTCGCCATTTCATGCGCTTTGAGATGCCGCTTAGCCCAATACGCTATCTGAAATAGGAGCGACGTAAGTTGAACACATGTGATAGAATTACGCTGAATTCTTTTATTAACCATAATGTAAAATGATCTGCTCGGGTCTCTGTTCGCCCTAGCCTAGAAGTTTAGTAGTGCATTTTATTCCCCATTTCATGCGCTTTGAGATGCCGCTTAGCCCAATACGCTATCTGAAATTCGAGCGACGTAAATTGAACAAATGTGATAGAATTTCGCTGAATTCTTAATTTAACCATAATATAAAATGATCTAATCGGGTCTCTGCTTGCCCTACCCTAGAAGTTTAATAGTGCATTTCACTCGTCTTTTCATGCGCTTTGAGATGACGCTTAACCCAATACGCTATCTGAATTAGGAGCGACGTAAATTGAACAAATGTGATAGAATTTCGCTGAATTCTTAATTTAACCATAATATAAAATGATCTAATCGGGTCTCTGCTTGCCCTACCCTAGAAGTTTAATAGTGCATTTCACTCGTCTTTTCATGCGCTTTGAGATGGCGCTTAACCCAATACGCTATCTGAAATAGGAGCGACGTAAATTGAACAAATGTGATAGAATTTCCCTGAAATTTTATATTAAACGAAATATAAAATGATCTAATCGGGTCTCTGATTGCTCTATCATAGAAGTTTAGTAGTGCATTTTACTCGCCCTTCCACGCGCTTTAAGATGCCTCCTAGCCCAGTACGCTATCTGAAATAGGAGCGACGTAAGATGAACAAATGTGATAGAATTACGCTGAATTCTTATATTAACCGTAATATAAAATGATCTAATCGGGTCTCCGTTTGCCTTATCCTAAAAGTTTCATAGCGCATTTTACTCGCCATTTCATGCGCTTTGAGAGGCCGCTTAGCCCAATACGCTATCTGAAATAGGAGCGACGTAAATTGAACAAATGTGATAGAATTTCGCTGAATTCTTATATTAACCATAATATAAAATGATCTCATCGGGTCTCTGTTTGCCCTACCCTAGAAGTTTAATAGTGCTTTTTAGTCGCCATTTCATGCGCTTTGAGATCCCGCTTAGCCCAATACGCTATCTGAAATAGGAGCGACGTAAGTTGAACAAATGTGATAGAATTTCGCTGAATTCTTTTATTAACCATAATGTAAAATGATCTGATCGGGTCTCTGTTCGCCCTAGCCTAGAAGTTTAATAGTGCATTTTATTCGCCACTTCATGCGCTTTGAGATGCCGCTTAGCCGAATACGCTATCTGAAATAGGAGCGACGCAAATTAAACAAATGTGATACTATTTCCCTGAAATCTTATATTAAACAAAATATAAAATGATCTAATCGGGTCTCTGATTGCCCTATCATAGAAGTTTAGTAGTGCATTTTACTCACCATTCCACGCGCTTTAAGAAGCCGCCTAGTCCAGTACGGTGTCTGAAATAGAAGCGACGTAAATTGAACAAGTGTGATAGAATCTCGCTGAATACTTATATTAACCTTAATGTAAAATGATCTAATCGGGTCTCTGTTCGCCCTACCCTAGAAGTTTAATAGTGCATTTCACTCGTCATTTCTTGCGCTTTGAGATGCCGCTTTGCCCAATACGCTATCTGAAATAGGAGCGACGTAAATTGAACGAATGTGATAGAATTTCGCTCAATCCTTAAATTATCCATAATATAAAATGATCTAATCGGTTCTCTGTTTGCCCTACCCTAGAACTTTAATAGTGCATTTTACTCGTCATTTCATGCGCTGTGAGATGCCGCTTAGCCTAATACGCTATCTGAAATTGGAGCGATATAAGTTGAACAAATGTGATAGAATTTCGCTGAATTCTTTTATTAACCATAATGTAAAATGATCTAATCGGATCTCTGTTCGCCCGAGCCTAGAACTTTAATAGTGTATTTTATTCGCCATTTCAAACGCTTTGAGATGCCGCTTTGCCCAATACGCTATCTGAAATAGGAGCGACGTAAATTGAACAAATGTGATAGAATTTCCGTGAATTCTTATATTAACCTTAATGTAAAATTATCCAATCGGGTCTCTGTTCGCCCTACCATAGAAGTCTAATAGTGCATTTCACTCGCCATTTCATGCGCTTTGAGATGCCGCTTAGCCCAATACGCTATCTGAAATAGGAGCGACGTAAGTTGAACACATGTGATAGAATTACGCTGAATTCTTTTATTAACCATAATGTAAAATGATCTGCTCGGGTCTCTGTTCGCCCTAGCCTAGAAGTTTAGTAGTGCATTTTATTCCCCATTTCATGCGCTTTGAGATGCCGCTTAGCCCAATACGCTATCTGAAATTCGAGCGACGTAAATTGAACAAATGTGATAGAATTTCGCTGAATTCTTAATTTAACCATAATATAAAATGATCTAATCGGGTCTCTGCTTGCCATACCCTAGAAGTTTAATAGTGCATTTCACTCGTCTTTTCATGCGCTTTGAGATGACGCTTAACCCAATACGCTATCTGAATTAGGAGCGACGTAAATTGAACAAATGTGATAGAATTTCCGTGAATTCTTATATTAACCTTAATGTAAAATTATCCAATCGGGTCTCTGTTCGCCCTACCATAGAAGTCTAATAGTGCATTTCACTCGCCATTTCATGCGCTTTGAGATGCCGCTTAGCCCAATACGCTTTCTGAAATAGGAGCGACGTAAGTTGAACAAATGTGATAGAATTACGCTGAATTCTTTTATTAACCATAATGTAAAATGATCTGCTCGGGTCTCTGTTCGCCCTAGCCTAGAAGTTTAGTAGTGCATTTTATTCCCCATTTCATGCGCTTTGAGATGCCGCTTAGCCCAATACGCTATCTGAAATTGGAGCGACGTAAATTGAACAAATGTGATAGAATTTCGCTGAATTCTTAATTTAACCATAATATAAAATGATCTAATCGGGTCTCTGCTTGCCCTACCCTAGAAGTTTAATAGTGCATTTCACTCGTCTTTTCATGCGCTTTGAGATGGCGCTTAACCCAATACGCTATCTGAAATAGGAGCGACGTAAGTTGAACAAATGTGACAGAATTACGCTGCATTCTTATATTCACCTTAATGTAAAATGATCTCTTCGGGTCTCTGTTCACCCTACCCTAGATGTATAATAGTGCATTTCACTCGTCATTTCATGCGCTTTGAGATGCCGCATAGCCCAATACGCTATCTGAAATAGGAGCGACGTAAATTGAACAAATGTGATAGAATTTCGCTGAATTCTTATATTAACCAAAGTATAAAATGATCTAGTCTGGTCTTTGATTGCCCTATCATAGAAGGTTAATAGTGCATTTTACTCGCCATTCCACACGCTTTAAGATGCCGCCTAGCCCAGTACGCTGTCTGAAATAGGAGCGACGTAAATTGAACAAATGTGATAGAATCTCCCTGAAATCTTATAATAAACAAAATATAAAATGATCTAATCGGGTCTGTGAATGCCCTATCATAGAAGCTTAATAGTGCATTTTACTCGCCATTCCACGCGGTTTAAGATGCCGGCCAGCCCAGTACGCTATCTGAAATAGGAGCGACGTAATTTGAAGAAATGTGATAGAATTACGATGAATTCTTATATTAACCGTACTATAAAATGATCTAATCGGGTCTCTGTTTGCCTTACCCTAGAAGTTTAATAGTGCATTTCACTCCTCATTTCATGCGCTTTGAGATGACGCTTAACCCAATACGCTATCTGAAACAGGAGCGACGTAAGTTGAACAAATGTGACAGAATTACGCTGCATTCTTATATTCACCTTAATGTAAAATGATCTCTTCGGGTCTCTGTTCGCCGTACCCAAGAAGTATAATAGTGCATTTCACTCGTCATTTCATGCGCTTTGAGATGCCGCCTAGCCCAATACGCTATCTGAAATAGGAGCGACGTAAATTGAACAAATGTGATTGAATTTCGCTGAATTCTTATATTAACCAAAGTATAAAATGATCTAGTCTGGTCTCTGATTGCCCTATCATAGAAGTTTAATAGTGCATTTTACTCGCCATTGCACGCGCTTTAAGATGCCGCATGGCCCAACACGCTATCTGAAACAGGAGCGACGTAAATTGAACAAATGTGATAGAATTTTGCTGACATCTTAAATTAACCATAATATAAAATGATCTAATCGGGTCTCTGTTTGCCCTACCTAGAAGTTTAATAGTGCATTTTACTCGTCACTTCATGCGCCTTCAGATGCCGCTTAGCCCAATAAGCTATCTGAAATAGGAGCGACGTAAATTGAACAAATGTGATAAAATTTCGCAGAATCCTTATGTTAACCAAAGTATAAAATGATCTAATCTGGTCTCTGTTCGCCCTAGCCTAGAAGTTGAATAGTGCATTTTGTTCGCCATTTCATGCGCTTTGTGATGCCGCTTAGCCCAATACGCTATCTGAAATAGGAGCGACGTAAATTGAACAAATGTGATAGAATTTCCCTGAAATTTTATATTAAACGAAATATAAAATGATCTAATCGGGTCTCTGATTGCTCTATCATAGAAGTTTAGTAGTGCATTTTACTCGCCCTTCCACGCGCTTTAAGATGCCTCCTAGCCCAGTACGCTATCTGAAATAGGAGCGACGTAAGATGAACAAATGTGATAGAATTACGCTGAATTCTTATATTAACCGTAATATAAAATGATCTAATCGGGTCTCCGTTTGCCTTATCCTAAAAGTTTCATAGCGCATTTTACTCGCCATTTCATGCGCTTTGAGAGGCCGCTTAGCCCAATACGCTATCTGAAATAGGAGCGACGTAAATTGAACAAATGTGATAGAATTTCGCTGAATTCTTATATTAACCATAATATAAAATGATCTCATCGGGTCTCTGTTTGCCCTACCCTAGAAGTTTAATAGTGCTTTTTAGTCGCCATTTCATGCGCTTTGAGATCCCGCTTAGCCCAATACGCTATCTGAAATAGGAGCGACGTAAGTTGAACAAATGTGATAGAATTTCGCTGAATTCTTATATTAACCATAATGTAAAATGATCTGATCGGGTCTCTGTTCGCCCTAGCCTAGAAGTTTAATAGTGCATTTTATTCGCCACTTCATGCGCTTTGAGATGCCGCTTAGCCGAATACGCTATCTGAAATAGGAGCGACGCAAATTAAACAAATGTGATACTATTTCCCTGAAATCTTATATTAAACAAAATATAAAATGATCTAATCGGGTCTCTGATTGCCCTATCATAGAAGTTTAGTAGTGCATTTTACTCGCCATTCCACGCGCTTTAAGAAGCCGCCTAGTCCAGTACGGTGTCTGAAATAGAAGCGACGTAAATTGAACAAGTGTGATAGAATCTCGCTGAATACTTATATTAACCTTAATGTAAAATGATCTAATCGGGTCTCTGTTCGCCCTACCCTAGAAGTTTAATAGTGCATTTCACTCGTCATTTCTTGCGCTTTGAGATGCCGCTTTGCCCAATACGCTATCTGAAATAGGAGCGACGTAAATTGAACGAATGTGATAGAATTTCGCTCAATCCTTAAATTATCCATAATATAAAATGATCTAATCGGTTCTCTGTTTGCCCTACCCTAGAACTTTAATAGTGCATTTTACTCGTCATTTCATGCGCTGTGAGATGCCGCTTAGCCTAATACGCTATCTGAAATTGGAGCGATATAAGTTGAACAAATGTGATAGAATTTCGCTGAATTCTTTTATTAACCATAATGTAAAATGATCTAATCGGATCTCTGTTCGCCCGAGCCTAGAACTTTAATAGTGTATTTTATTCGCCATTTCAAACGCTTTGAGATGCCGCTTTGCCCAATACGCTATCTGAAATAGGAGCGACGTAAATTGAACAAATGTGATAGAATTTCACTGAATTCTTATATTAACCAAAATATAAAATGATCTAATCGGGTCTCTGATTGCCCTAGGATAGAAGTTAAATAGTGCATTTTACTCGCCATTCCGAACGCTTTAAGATGCCGCATAGCCCAGTTCGCTATCTGCAATAGGAGCGACGTAAATTGAACAAATGTGATAGAATTTTGCTGAATTCTTAAATTAACCATAATATAAAATGATCTAATCGGTTCTCCGTCTGCCCTACCCTAGAAGTTTAACAGCGCATTTTACTCGCCAGTTCATGCGCTTTGAGATGCCGCTTAGCCCAATACGCTATCTGAAATAGGAGCGACGTAAATTGAACAAATGTGATAGAATTTCGTTGAATTCTTATATTAACCTTAATGTAAAATGATCTAATCGGGTCTCTGTTTGCCTTATCCTAGCAGTTTAATAGTGCATTATACTCGTCATTTCATGCGGATTGAGATGCCGCTAAGCCCAATAAGCTATCTGAAATAGGAGCGACGTAAATTGAACAAATGTGATAGAATTTCGCGGAATTCTTATATTAACCAAAATATAAAATGATATAATCGGGTCTCTGTTCGCCCTAGCCTAGTAGTTTAATAGTGCATTTTATTCGCCATTTTATGCGCTTTGAGATGCCGCTTAGCCGAATACGCTATCTGAAATAGGAGCGACGTAAATTGAACAGATGTGATAGAATCTCCCTGAAATCTTATATTAACCATAATATAAAATGATCTAATCGGGCCTCTGTTCGCCCTAGCGTAGTAGTTTAATATTGCATTTCACTCGCCATTCCACGCGCTTTAAGATGCCGCCTAGCCCAGTACGCTATCTGAAATAGGAGCGACGTAACTTGAACAAATGTGATAGAATCACGCTGCATTCTTATATTAACCGTAATATAAAATGATCTAATCGGGTCTCTGTTTGCCTTATCCTAGGAGTATAATAGTGCATTATACTCGCCATTCCATGCGCTTTTAGATGCCGCTTAGCCCAGGACGCTATCTGAAATAGGAACGACGTAAATTGAACAAATGTGAGAGAATTTTGCTGAATTCTTAAATTAACCATAATATAAAATGACCTAATCGGGTCTCTGTATGCCCTACCCTAGAAGTTTAATAGTGCATTTCACTCGTCATTTCATGCGCTTTGAGATGCCGCTAAGCCATATAAGCTACCTGTAATAGAAGCGACGTACATTGAACAAATGTGATAGAATTTCGTTGAATTCTTATATTAACCTTAATGTAAAATGATCTAATCGGGTCCCTGTTTGCCTTATCCGAGAAGTTTAATAGTGCATTATACTCGTCATTTCATGCGGATTGAGATGCCGCTAAGCCCGATAAGCTATCTGAAATAGGAGCGACGTAAATTGAACAAATGTGATAGAATTTCGCAGAATTCTTATATTAACCAAAATATAAAATGATCTAATCGGGTCTCTGTTCGCCCTAGCCTAGTAGTTTAATAGTGCATTTTATTCGCCATTTTATGCGCTTTGAGATGCCGCTTAGCCAAATACGCTATCTGAAATAGGAGCGACGAAAATTGAACAGATGTGATAGAATCTCCCTGAAATCTTATATTAACCATAATATAAAATGATCTAATCGGGTCTCTGTTCGCCCTAGCCTAGAAGTTTAATAGTGCATTTTATTCGCCATTTCATGCGCTTTTAGATGCCGCTTAGCCTAGGACGCTATCTGAAATAGGAACGACGTAAATTGAACAAATGTGATAGAATTTCACTGAATTCTTAAATTAACCATAATATAAAATGATCTAATCGGGTCTCTGTTTGCCCTACCGTAGAAGTTTAATAGTGCATTTTACTCGCCATTGCATGTGCTTTGAGATGCCGCTAAGCCCAATAAGCTATCTGTAATAGGAGCGACGTAAATTTTACAAATGTGATAGAATTTCGTTGAATTCTTATATTAACCAAAATATAAAATGATCTAATCGGGTCTCTGATTGCCCTATCATAGAAGTTTAATAGTGCATTTTACTCGCCATTCCACGCGCTTTAAGATGCCGCCTAGCCCAGTACGCTATCTGAAATAGGAGCGACGTAACTTGAACAAATGTGATAGAATCACGCTGCATTCTTATATTAACCGTAATATAAAATGATCTAATCGGGTCTCTGTTTGCCTTATCCTAGAAGTATAATAGTGCATTATACTCGCCATTTCATGCGCTTTTCGATGCCGCTTAGCCCAGGACGCTATCTGAAATAGGAACGACGTAAATTGAACAAATGTGAGAGAATTTTGCTGAATTCTTAAATTAACCATAATATAAAATGATCTAATCGGGTCCCTGTTTGCCCTACCCTAGAAGTTTGATAGTGCGTTTCACTCGTCATTTCATGCGCTTTGAGACGCCGCTTAGCCCAATACGCTATCTGAAATAGGAGCGACGTAAATTGAACAAATGTGATAGAATTTCGCTGAATTCTTATATTAACCAAAGTATAAAATGATCTAATCTGGTCTCTGATTGCCCTATCATAGAAGGTTAATAGTGCATTTTACTCGCCATTCCACGCGCTTTAAGATGCCGCCTAGTCCAGTACGCTGTCTGAAATAGAAGCGACGTAAATTGAACAAGTGTGATAGAATCTCGCTGAATACTTATATTAACCTTAATGTAAAATGATCTAATCGGGTCTCTGTTCGCCCTACCCTAGAAGTTTAATAGTGCATTTCACTCGTCATTTCTTGCGCTTTGAGATGCCGCTTTGCCCAATACGCTATCTGAAATAGGAGCGACGTAAATTGAACGAATGTGATAGAATTTCGCTCAATCCTTAAATTAACCATAATATAAAATGATCTAATCGGGTCTCTGATTGCCCTATCATAGAATTTTAATAGTGCATTTTACTCGCCATTCCACGCGCTTTAAGATGCCGCCTAGCCCACTACGCTATCTGAAATAGGAGCGATATAAGTTGAACAAATGTGATAGAATTTCGCTGAATTCTTTTATTAACCATAATGTAAAATGATCTAATCGGATCTCTGTTCGCCCGAGCCTAGAACTTTAATAGTGCATTTTATTCGCCATTTCAAACGCCTTGAGATGCCGCTTTGCCCAATACGCTATCTGAAATAGGAGCGACGTAAATTGAACAATTGTGATAGAATTTCACTGAATTCTTATATTAACCAAAACATAAAATGATCTAATCGGGTCTCTGATTGCCCTAGGATAGAAGTTAAATAGTGCATTTTACTCGCCATTCCGAACGCTTTAAGATGCCGCATAGCCCAGTTCGCTATCTGCAATAGGAGCGACGTAAATTGAACAAATGTGATAGAATTTTGCTGAATTCTTATATTAACCATAGTACAAAATGATCTAATCGGGTCTCTGTTTGCTCTACCCTAGAAGTTTAATAGTGCATTTCGCTCGCCATTTCATGCGCTTTGAGATGCCGCTTAGCTCAATACGCTATTTGAAATAGGAGCGACGTAAGTTGAACAAATGTGATAGAATTTCGCTGAATTCTTAAATTAACCATAACATAAAATTATCTAATCGGGTCTCTGTTTGCCCTACCCTAGAAGTTTAATAGTGCATTTTGCTCGTCATTTCATGCGCTCTGAGATGCCGCTGAGCCCAATACGCTATTTGAAATAGGAGCGACGTAAATTGAACAAATGTGATAGAATTTCACTGAATTCTTATGTTAACCAAAATATAGAATGATCTAATCGGGTCTCTGTTCGCCCTACCATAGAAGTCTAATGGTGCATTTCACTCGCCATTTCATGCGCTTTGCGATGCCGCTTAGCCCAATACGCTATCTGAAATAGGAGCGACGTAAGTTGAACAAATGTGATAGAATTTCGCTGAATTCTTTTATTAACCATAATGTAAAATGATCTGCTCGGGTCTCTGTTCGCCCTAGCCTAGAAGTTTAATAGTGCATTTCACTCGTCATTTCATGCGCTTTGAGATGCCGCTGAGCCCAATAAGCTATTTGCAATAGGAGCGACGCAAATTGAACAAATGTGATAGAATTTTGCTGAATTCTTAAATTAACCATAATATAAAATGATCTAATCGGGTCTCTGATTGTCCTATCATAGAATTTTAATAGTGCATTTTACTCGCCATTCCACGCGCTTTAAGATGCCGCCTAGCCCACTACGCTATCTGAAATAGGAGCGACGTAAGTTGAACAAATGTGATAGAATTTCGCTGAATTCTTTTATTAACCATAATGTAAAATGATCTCCTCGGGTCTCTGTTCGCCCTAGCCTAGAAGTTTAATAGTGCATTTCACTCGTCATTTCATGCGCTTTGAGATGCCGCTGAGCCCAATAAGCTATTTGTAATAGGAGCGACGCAAATTGAACAAATGTGATAGAATTTCACTGAATTCTTATATTAACCATAATATAAAATGATCTAATCGGGTCTCTGTTCGCCCTACCATAGAAGTCTAATGGTGCATTTCACTCGCCATTTCATGCGCTTTAAGATGCCGCCTAGCCCAGCACGCTATCTGAAATAGGAGCGACGTAAATTGAGCAAATGTGATAGAATTTTGCTGAATTCTTAAATTAACCATAATATCAAATGATCTAATCGGGTCTCTGTTTGCCCTTCCCTAGAAGTTTAATAGTGCATTTCACTCGTCATTTCATGCGCTTTGAGGTGCCGCTAAGCCCAATAAGCTATCTGTAATAGGAGCGACGTAAATTTTACAAATGTGATAGAATTAGTTGAATTCTTATATTAACCAATATATAAAATGATCTAATCGGGTCTCTGATTGCCCTATCATAGAAGTTTAATAGTGCATTTTACTCGCCATTCCACGCGCTTTAAGATGCCGCCTAGCCCAGTACGCTATCTGAAATAGGAACGACGTAAGTTGAACAAATGTGATAGAATTACGCTGAATTCTTATATTAACCGTAATATAAAATGATCTAATCGGGTCTCTGTTTGCCTCATCCTAGAAGTATAATAGTGCATTATACTCGCCATTTCATGCGCTTTTAGATTCCGCTTAGCGCAGGACGCTATCTGAAATAGGAACGACGTAAATTGAACAAATGTGATAGAATTTTGCTGAATTCTTAAATTAACCATAATATAAAATGGCCTAATCGGGTCACTGTTTGCCCTACCCTAGAAGTTTAATAGTGCATTTCACTCGTCATTTCATGCGCTTCGAGATGCCGCTAAGCCCAATAAGCTATCTGTAATAGAAGCGACGTAAATTGAACAAATGTGATAGAATTTCGCTGAATTCTTAAATTAACCATAATATAAAATGATCTAATCGGGTCCCTGTTTGCCCTACCCTAGAAGTTTAATAGTGCATTTCACTCGTCATTTCATGCGCTTTGAGATGCCGCTTAGGCCAATACGCTATCTGAAATAGGAGCGACGTAAATTGAACAAATGTGATAGAATTTCGCTGAATCCTTATATTAACCAAAGTATATAATGATCCAATCTTGTCTCTGATTGCCCTATCATAGAAGGTTAATAGTGCATTTTACTCGCCATTCCACGCGCTTTAAGATGCCGCCTAGCTCAGTACGCTGTCTGAAATAGAAGCGACGTAACTTGAACAAGTGTGATAGAATCTCGCTGAATACTTATATTAACCTTAATGTAAAATGATCTAATCGGGTCTCTGTTCGCCCTAGCCTAGAAGTTTAATAGCGCATTTTATTCGCCATTTCATGCGCCTTGAGATGCCGCTTAGCCCAATACGCTATCTGAAATAGGAGCGACGTAAATTGAACAAATGTGATAGAATTTCCCTGAAATCTTATATTAAACAAAATATAAAATGATCTAATTGGGTCTCTGATTGCCCTATCATAGAAGTTTAGCAGTGCATTTTACTCGCCATTCCACGCGCTTTAAGATGCCGCCTAGCCCAGTACGCTATCTAAATTAGGAGCGACGTAAGTTGAACAAATGTGATAGAATTACGCTGAATTCATATATTAACCGTAACATAAAATAATCTAATCGGGTCCCTGTTTGCCCTACCCTAGAAGTTTAATAGTGCATTTCACTCGTCATTTCATGCGCTTTGAGATACCGCTTAGCCCAATACGCTATCTGAAATAGGAGCGACGTAAATTGAGCAAATGTGATAGAATTTTGCTGAATTCTTAAATTAACCATAATATAAAATGATCTAATCGCGTCACTGTTTACCCTACCCGAGAAGGTTAATAGTGAATTTCACTCGTCATTCCATGCGCTTTGAGATGCCGCTAAGCCCAATAAGCTATGTGTAATAGGAGCGACGTAAATTGAACGAATGTGATAGAATTTCGTTGAATTCTTATATTAACCAAAATATAAAATGATCTAATCGGGTCTCTGATTGCCCTATCATAGAAGTTTAATAGTGCATTTTATTCGCCGTTTCATGCGCCTTCAGATGCCGCTTAGCCCAATAAGCTATCTGAAATAGGAGCGACGTAAATTGAACAAATGTGTTAGAATTTCCCTGAAACCTTATATTAAACAAAATATAAAATGAGCTAATCGGGTCTCTGATTGCCCTATCATAAAAGTTGAGCAGTGCATTTTACTCGCCATTCCACGCACTTTAAGATGGCGCCTAGCCCAGTACGCTATCTGAAATAGGAGCGACGTAAGTTGAACAAATGTGATAGAATTTCGCTGAATTCTTTTATTAACCATAATGTAAAATGATCTAATCGGATCTCTGTTCGCCCGAGCCTAGAACTTTAATAGTGCATTTTATTCGCCATTTCAAACGCCTTGAGATGCCGCTTTGCCCAATACGCTATCTGAAATAGGAGCGACGTAAATTGAACAAATGTGATAGAATTTCACTGAATTCTTATATTAACCAAAACATAAAATGATCTAATCGGGACTCTGATTGCCCTAGGATAGAAGTTAAATAGTGCATTTTACTCGCCATTCCGAACGCTTTAAGATGCCGCTTAGCCCAGTTCGCTATCTGCAATAGGAGCGACGTAAATTGAACAAATGTGATAGAATTTTGCTGAATTCTTAAATTAACCATAGTACAAAATGATCTAATCGGGTCTCTGTTTGCTCTACCCTAGAAGTTTAATAGTGCATTTCGCTCGCCATTTCATGCGCTTTGAGATGCCGCTTAGCTCAATACGCTATTTGAAATAGGAGCGACGTAAGTTGAACAAATGTGATAGAATTTCGCTGAATTCTTAAATTAACCATAACATAAAATGATCTAATCGGGTCTCTGTTTGCCCTACCCTAGAAGTTTAATAGTGCATTTTGCTCGCCATTTCATGCGCTTTGAGATGCCGCTTAACCCAATACGCTATCTGAAATAGGAGCGACGTAAATTGAACAAATGTGATAGAATTTCCCTGAATTCTTATATTAACCTTAATGTAAAATGATCTAATCGGGTCTCTGTTGGCCCTACCCTAGAAGTTTAATAGTGCATTTCACTCGTCATTTCATGCGCTTTCAGTTGCCGCTTAGCCCAATACGCTATCTGAAATAGGAGCGACGCAAATTGAACAAATGTGATAGAATTTCCCTGAAATCTTATATTAAATAAAATATAAAATGATCTAATCGGGTCTCTGATTGCCCCATCATAGAAGATTAGTAGTGCATTTTACTCGCCATTCCACGCGCTTTAAGATGCCGCCTAGCCCAATACCCTATCTGAAATAGGAGCGACGTAACTTGAACAAATGTGATAGAATTACGCTGCATTCTTATATTAACCGTAATATAAAATGATCTAATCGGGTATCTGTTTGCCTTATCCTAGAAGTTTAATAGTGCATTATACTCGCCATTTCATGCGCTTCGAGATGCCGCTTAGCTCAATACGCTATCTGAAATAGGAGCGACGAAAGTTGAACAAATGTGATAGAATTTTGCTGAATTATTTTATTAACGAGAATGTAAAATGATCTAATCTGGTCTCTGTTCGCCCTACCATAGAAGTCTTATAGTGCATTTCACTCGTCATTTCATGCGCTTTGAGATGACGCTTAACCCAATACGCTATCTGAAATAGGAGCGACGTAAATTGAACAAATGTGATAGAATTTCCCTGAAATCTTATATTAAACAAAATATAAAATGATCTAATCGCGTCTCTGATTGCTCTATCATAGAAGTGTAATAGTGCATTTCACTCGTCATTTCATGCGCCTTCAGATGCCGCTTACCCCAGTAAGCTATCTCAAATAGGAGCGACGTAAATTGAACAAATGTGATAGAATTTCCCTGAAATCTTATATTAAACAAAATATAAAATGATCTAATCGGGTCTGTGAATGCCCTATCATAGAAGCTTAATAGTGCATTTTACTCGCCGTTCCACGCGGTTTAAGATGCCGGCCAGCCCAGTACGCTATCTGAAATAGGAGCGACGTAATTTGAAGAAATGTGATAGAATTACGCTGAATTCTTATATTAACCGTAATATAAAATGATCTAATCGGGTATCTGTTTGCCTTATCCTAGAAGTTTAATAGTGCATGTTACTCGTCATTTCATGCGCTTTGAGATGCCGCTTTGCCCAATACGCTATCTGAAATAGGAGCGACGTAAATTGCACGAATGTGATAGAATTTCGCTGAATTCTTATATTAACCAAAATATAAAATGATCTAATCGGGTCTATGTTTGCCCTACCCTAGAACTTTAATAGTGCATGGTACTCGTCATTTCATGCGCTTTGAGATGCCGCTTAGCCTCATACGCTATCTGAAATTGGAGCGATATAAGTTGAGCAAATGTGATAGAATTTCGCTGAATTCTTTTATTAACCATAATATAAAATGATCTATTCGGGTCTCTGTTTGCCCTACCCTAGAAGTTTAATAGTGAATTTTACACGCCATTTCTTGCGCTTTGAGATGCCGCTTAGCCCAATACGCTATCTGAAATATGAGCGACGTAAATTGAATAAAAATGTGATAGAATTTCGCTGAATTCTCATATTAACATTAATGTAAATTGATCTAATCGAGTCTCTGTTCGCCCCACCCTAGAGGTTTAATAGTGCATTTCACAAGTCATTTCATGCGCTTTGAGATGCCGCTTAGCCCAGTACGCTGTCTGAAATAGGAGCGACGTAAATTGAACAAATGTGATAGAATTTCGCTGAATTCTTATATTAACCAAAATATAAAATGATCTAATCGGGTCTCTGTTTGCCCTACCCTAGAAGTTTAATAGTGCATTTTACTCGCCATTCCACGCGCTTTAAGTTGCCGCCTAGCCCAGTACGCTATCTGAAATAGGAGCGACGTAAATTGAACAAATGTGATAGAATTTCGCTGAATTCTTATATTAACCAAAATATAAAATGATCTAATCGGGACTCTGATCGCCCTATCATAGAAGTTTAATAGTGCATTTTCCTCGACATTCCACGCGCTTTAAGATGCCGCCTAGCCCAGTATGCTATCTGAAATAGGAGCGTCCTAAATTGAACAAATGTGATAGAATTTCGCTGAATTCTTATATTAACCAAAATATAAAATGATCTAATCGGGTCTCTGATTGCCCTATCATAGAATTTTAATAGTGCATTTTACTCGCCATTCCACCCGCTTTAAGATGCCGCCTAGCCCAGTACGCTACCTGAAATAGGAGCGACGTAAATTGAACAAATGTGATAAAATTTTGCTGAATTCTTAAATTAACCATAATATAAAATGATCTAATCGGGTCTCTGATTGCCCTAGCCTAGAAGTGGAATAGTGCATTTTGTTCGCCATTTCATGCGCTTTGTGATGCCGCTTAGCCCAATACGCTATCTGAAATAGGAGCCACGTAAATTGAACAAATGTGATAGAATTTCGCTGAATTCTTATATTAACCAAAGTATAAAATGATCTAATCTGGTCTCTGATTGCCCTATCATAGAAGGTTAATAGTGCATTTTACTCGCCATTCCACGCGATTTAAGATGCCGCCTAGGCCAGTACGCTGTCTGAATAGAAGCGACGTAAATTGAACAAGTGTGATAGAATCTCGCTGATTACTTATATTAACCTTAATGTAAAATGATGTAATCGGGTCTCTGTTCGCCCTACCCTAGAAGTTTAATAGTGCATTTCACTCGTCATTTCATGCGCTTTGAGATGACGCTTAACCCAATACGCTATCTGAAATAGGAGCGACGTAAGTTGAACAAATGTGACAGAATTACGCTGCATTCTTATATTCACCTTAATGTAAAATGATCTCTTCGGGTCTCTGTTCGCCCTACCCAAGAAGTATAAATAGTGCATTTCACTCGTCATTTCATGCGCTTTGAGATGCCGCCTAGCCCAATACGCTATCTGAAATAGTAGCGACGTAAATTGAACAAATGTGATAGAATTTCACTGAATTCTTATATTAACCAAAGTATAAAATGATCTAGTCTGGTCTCTGATTGCCCCTATCATAGAAGTTTAATAGTGCATTTTACTCGCCATTCCACGCGCTTTAAGATGCCGCATGGCCCAGCACGCTATCTGAAACAGGAGCGACGTAAATTGAACAAATGTGATAGAATTTTGCTGACATCTTAAATTAACCATAATATAAAATGATCTAATCGGGTCTCTGTTTGCCCTACCCTAGAAGTTTAATAGTGCATTTTACTCGTCACTTCATGCGCCTTCAGATGCCCGCTTAGCCCAATAAGCTATCTGAAATAGGAGCGACGTAAATTGAACAAATGTGATAGAATTTCCCTGAAATCTTATATTAAACAAAATATAAAATGATCTAATCGGGTCTCTGATTGCCCTAGCCTAGAAGTGGAATAGTGCATTTTGTTCGCCATTTCATGCGCTTTGTGATGCCGCTTAGCCCAATACGCTATCTGAAATAGGAGCGACGTAAATTGAACAAATGTGATAGAATTTCCCTGAAATTTCATATTAAACAAAATATAAAATGATCTAATCGGGTCTCTGATTGCTCTATCATAGAAGTTTAGTAGTGCATTTTACTCGCCATTTCATGCGCTTTCAGATGCCGCATAGTCCAATACGCTGTCTGAAATAGGAGCGACGTAAATTGAATAAATGTGATAGAATTTCCGTGAGTCCTTATATTAACCTTAATGTAAAATGATCTAATCGGGTCTCTGTTCGCCCTACCATAGAATTTTAATAGTGCATTTTACTCGCCATTTCATACGCTTTGAGATGCCGCATTGCCCAATACGCTATCTGAAATAGGAGCGACGTAAATTGAACAAATGTGATAGAATTTCCGTGAATCCTTATATTAACCTTAATGTAAAATGATGTAATCGGGTCTCTGTTCGCCCTACCCTAGAAGTTTAATAGTGCATTTCACTCGTCATTTCATGCGCTTTGAGATGACGCTTAACCCAATACGCTATCTGAAATAGGAGCGACGTAAGTTGAACAAATGTGACAGAATTACGCTGCATTCTTATATTCACCTTAATGTAAAATGATCTCTTCGGGTCTCTGTTCGCCCTACCCAAGAAGTATAATAGTGCATTTCACTCGTCATTTCATGCGCTTTGAGATGCCGCCTAGCCCAATACGCTATCTGAAATAGTAGCGACGTAAATTGAACAAATGTGATAGAATTTCACTGAATTCTTATATTAACCAAAGTATAAAATGATCTAGTCTGGTCTCTGATTGCCCTATCATAGAAGTTTAATAGTGCATTTTACTCGCCATTCCACGCGCTTTAAGATGCCGCATGGCCCAGCACGCTATCTGAAACAGGAGCGACGTAAATTGAACAAATGTGATAGAATTTTGCTGACATCTTAAATTAACCATAATATAAAATGATCTAATCGGGTCTCTGTTTGCCCTACCCTAGAAGTTTAATAGTGCATTTTACTCGTCACTTCATGCGCCTTCAGATGCCGCTTAGCCCAATAAGCTATCTGAAATAGGAGCGACGTAAATTGAACAAATGTGATAGAATTTCCCTGAAATCTTACATTAAACAAAATATAAAATGATCTAATCGGGTCTCTGATTGCCCGAGCCTAGAAGTGGAATAGTGCATTTTGTTCGCCATTTCATGCGCTTTGTGATGCCGCTTAGCCCAATACGCTATCTTGAAATAGGAGCCACGTAAATTGAACAAATGTGATAGAATTTCGCTGAATTCTTATATTAACCAAAGTATAAAATGATCTAATCTGGTCTCTGATTGCCCTATCATAGAAGGTTAATAGTGCATTTTACTCGCCATTCCACGCGATTTAAGATGCCGCCTAGGCCAGTACGCTGTCTGAAATAGAAGCGACGTAAATTGAACCAGTGTGATAGAATCTCGCTGATTACTTATATTAACCTTAATGTAAAATGATGTAATCGGGTCTCTGTTCGCCCTACCCTAGAAGTTTAATAGTGCATTTCACTCGTCATTTCATGCGCTTTGAGATGACGCTTAACGCAATACGCTATCTGAAATAGGAGCGACGTAAGTTGAACAAATGTGACAGAATTACGCTGCATTCTTATATTCACCTTAATGTAAAATGATCTCTTCGGGTCTCTGTTCGCCCTACCCAAGAGTATAATAGTGCATTTCACTCGTCATTTCATGCGCTTTGAGATGCCGCCTAGCCCAATACGCTATCTGAAATAGTAGCGACGTAAATTGAACAAATGTGATAGAATTTCACTGAATTCTTATATTAACCAAAGTATAAAATGATCTAGTCTGGTCTCTGATTGCCCTATCATAGAAGTTTAATAGTGCATTTTACTCGCCATTCCGCGCGCTTTAAGATGCCGCATGGCCCAGCACGCTATCTGAAACAGGAGCGACGTAAATTGAACAAATGTGATAGAATTTTGCTGACATCTTAAATTAACCATAATATAAAATGATCTAATCGGGTCTCTGTTTGCCCTACCCTAGAAGTTTAATAGTGCATTTTACTCGTCACTTCATGCGCCTTCAGATGCCGCTTAGCCCAATAAGCTATCTGAAATAGGAGCGACGTAAATTGAACAAATGTGATAGAATTTCCTGAAATCTTATATTAAACAAAATATAAAATGATCTAATCGGGTCTCTGATTGCCCTAGCCTAGAAGTGGAATAGTGCATTTTGTTCGCCATTTCATGCGCTTTGTGATGCCGCTTAGCCCAATACGCTATCTGAAATAGGAGCGACCGTAAATTGAACAAATGTGATAGAATTTCCCTGAAATTTTATATTAAACAAAATATACAATGATCTAATCGGGTCTCTGATTGCTCTATCATAGAAGTTTAGTAGTGCATTTTACTCGCCATTTCATGCGCTTTCAGATGCCGCATAGTCCAATACGCTGTCTGAAATAGGAGCGACGCAAATTGAATAAATGTGATAGAATTTCCGTGAGTCCTTATATTAACCTTAATGTAAAATGATCTAATCGGGTCTCTGTTCGCCCTACCATAGAATTTTAATAGTGCATTTTACTCGCCATTTCATACGCTTTGAGATGCCGCATTGCCCAATACGCTATCTGAAATAGGAGCGACGTAAATTGAACAAATGTGATAGAATTTCCGTGAATCCTTATATTAACCTTAATGTAAAATGATCTAATCGGGTCTCTGTTCGCCCTACCATAGAAGTCTAATGGTGCATTTCACTCGCCATTTCATGCGCTTTGTGATGCCGCTTAGCCCAATACGCTATCTGAAATAGGAGCGACGTAAGTTGAACAAATGTGATAGAATTTCACTGAATTCTTAAATTAACCATAATATAAAATGATCTAATCGGGTCTCTGATTGCCCTCTCATAGACTTTTAATAGTGCATTTTACTCGCCATTCCACGCGCTTTAAGATGCCGCCTAGCCCAGTACGCTATCTGAAATAGGAGCGACGTAAATTGAGCAAATGTGATAGAATTTCACTGAATTCTTAAATTAACCATAATATAAAATGATCTAATCGGGTCTCTGTTTGCCCTACCGTAGAAGTTTAATAGTGCATTTTACTCGCCATTGCATGTGCTTTGAGATGCCGCTAAGCCCAATACGCTATCTGAAATAGGAGCGACGTAAATAGAACAATTGTGATAGAATTTCGCTGAATTCTTATATTAACCAAAATATAAAATGATCCAATCGGGTCTCTGATTGCTCTATCATAGAAGTTTAATAGTGCATTTTACTCGCCAATCCACGCGCTTTAAGATTCCGCCTAGCCCAGTACGCTATCTGAAATAGGAGCGATGTAAATTGAACAAATGTGATAGAATTTGGCTGAATTCTTAAATTAACCATAATATAAAATGATCTAATCGGGTCTCTGTTTGCCCTACCCTAGAAGTTTATTGGGGCATTTTACTCGCCATTTCATGCGCTTTGAGATGGCGCTTAGCCCAATGCGCTATCTGAAATAGGAGCGACGTAAATTGAACGAATGTGATAGAATTTCGCTGAATTCTTATATTAACCAAAATATCAAATGATCTAATCGGGTCTCTGATAGCCCTATCATAGAAGTTTAATAGTGCATTTTACTCGCCATTCCACGCGCTTTAAGATGCCGCCTAGCCCAGTACGCTATCTGAAATAGGAGCGACGTAAGTTGAACAAATGTGATAGAATTACGCTGAATTCTTATATTAACCGTAATATAAAATGATCTAATCGGGTCTCTGTTTGCCTTATACTAGAAGTTTAATAGTGCATTTCACTCGTCATTTCATGCGCTTTGAGATGCCTCTTAGACCAATAAGCTATCTGAAATAGGAGCAACGTAAATTGAACAAATGTGATAGAATTTCCCTGAATTCTTATATTAACCAAAATATAAAATGATCAAATCGGGACTCTGATTGCCCTATCATAAAAGTTTAATAGTGCATTTTACTCGCCCTTCCACGCGCTTTAAGATGCCGCCTAGCCCAGTACGCTATCTGAAATAGGAGCGATGTAAGTTGAACAAATGTGATAGAATTAGGCTGAATTCTTATATTAACCGTAATATAAAATGATCTAATCGGGTCTCTGTTTGCCTTATCCTAGAAGTTTAATAGTGCATTTCACTCGTCATTTCATGCGCTTTGAGATGCCTCTTAGCCCAATAAGCTATCTGAAATAGGAGCGACGTAAATTGAACAAATGTGATAGAATTTCGCTGAATTCTTATATTAACCAAAATATAAAATGATCTAATCGGGACTCTGATTGCCCTATCATAGAAGTTTAATAGTGCATTTTACTCGCCCTTCCACGCGCTTTAAGATGCCGCCTAGCCCAGTACGCTATCTGAAATAGGAGCGACGTAAGTTGAACAAATGTGATAGAATTTGGCTGAATTCTTATATTAACCGTAATATAAAATGATCTAATCGGGTCTCTGTTTGCCTTATCCTAGAAGTTTAAAAGTGCATTTCACTCGTCATTTCATGCGCTTTGAGATGCCTCTTAGCCCAATAAGCTATCTGAAATAGGAGCGACGTAAATTGAACAAATGTGATAGAATTTCCCTGAAATCTTATATTAACCAAAATATAAAATGATCAAATCGGGACTCTGATTGCCCTATCATAAAAGTTTAATAGTGCATTTTACTCGCCATTTCATGCGCTTTGAGAGGCCGCTTAGCCCGATACGCTGTCTGAAATAGGAGCGACGTAACTTGAACAAATGTGATAGAATTTCCCTGAAATCTTATATTAAACAAAATATAAAATGATCTAATCGGGTCTCTGATTGCTCTATCATAGAAGTTTAGTAGTGCATTTTACTCGCCCTTCCACGCGCTTTAAGATGCCGCCTAGCCCAGTACGCTATCTGAAATAGGAGCGACGTAAGATGTACAAATGTGATAGAATTACGCTGAATTCTTATATTAACCGTAATATAAAATGATCTAATCGGGTCTCCGTTTGCCTTATCGTAAAAGTTTAATAGCGCATTTTACTCGCCATTTCATGCGCTTTGAGAGGCCGCTTAGCCCGATACGCTGTCTGAAATAGGAGCGACGTAAATTGAACAAATGTGATAGAATTTCCGTTAATCCTTATATTAACCTTAATGTAAAATGATCTAATCGGGTCTCTGTTCGCCCTACCATAGAAGTTTAATAGTGCATTTTACTCGCCATTTCATGCGCTTTGAGATGCCGCATAGCCCAAAACGCTATCTGAAATAGGAGCGACGTAAATTGAACAAATGTGATAGAATTTGCGTGAATCCTTATATTAACCTTAATGTAAAATGATCTAATCGGGTCTCTGTTCGCCCTACCAAAGAAGTCTAATGGTGCATTTCACTCGCCATTTCATGCGCTTTGTGATGCCGCTTAGCCCAATACGCTATCTGAAATAGGAGCGACGTAAATTGAACAAATGTGATAGAATTTCGCTGAATTCTTCTATTAACCATAATGTAAAATGATCTGATCGGGTCTCTGTTCGCCCTAGCCTAGAAGTTTAATAGTGCATTTTATTCGCCACTTCATGCGCTTTGATATGCCGCTTAGCTGTATGCGCTACCTGAAATAGGAGCGACGTAAATTGAACAAATGTGATACTATTTCCCTGAAATCTTATATTAAACAAAATATAAAATGATCTAATCGGGTCTCTGATTGCCGTATCATAGAAGTTTAGTAGTGCATTTTACTCGCCATTCCACGCGCTTTAAGTTGCCGCCTAGCCCAGTACGCTATCTGAAATAGGAGCGACGTAAGTTGAACAAATGTGATAGAATTTTGCTGAATTCTTAAATTAACCATAATATAAAATGATCTAATCGGGTCTCTGTTTGCCCTACCCTAGAAGTTTAATAGTGCATTTTAGTCGCCATTTCATGCGCTTTGAGATCCGCCTTAGCCCAATACGCTATCTGAAATAGGAGCGACGTAAATTGAACAAATGTGATAGAATTTCCCTGAAATCTTATATTAATCAAAATATAAAATGATCTAATCGGGTCTCTGATTGCCCTATCATAGAAGATTAGTAGTGCATTTTGTTCGCCATTTCATGCGCTTTGCGATGCCGCTTATCCCAATACGCTATCTGAAATTGGAGCGACGTAAATTGAACAAATGTGATAGAATTTCGCTGAATTCTTAATTTAACCATAATATAAAATGATCTAATCGGGTCTCTGCTTGCCCTACCCTAGAAGTTTAGTAGTGCATTTCACTCGTCATTTCATGCGCTTTGAGATGCCGCATAGCCCAATACGCTACCTGAAATAGGAGCGACGTAAATAGAACGAATGTGATAGAATTTCGCTGAATTCTTATATTAACCAAAGTATAAAATGATCTAGTCTGGTCTTTGATTGCCCTATCATAGAAGGTTAATAGTGCATTTTACTCGCCATTCCGCACGCTTTAAGATGCCGCCTAGCCCAGTACGCTGTCTCAAATAGGAGCGACGTAAATTGAACAAATGTGATAGAATCTCCCTGAATACTTATATTAACCTTAATGTAAAATGATCTAATCGGGACTCTGTTCGCCCTACCCTAGAAGTTTAATAGTGCATTTCACTCGTCATTTCATGCGCTTTGAGATGCCGCTTAGCCCAATACGATATCTGAAATAGGAGCGACGTAAATTGAACAAATGTGATAGAATTTCCCTGAATTCTTATATTAACCAAAATATAAAATAATCTAATCGGGTCTCTGATTGCCCTATCATAGAAGTTTAATAGTGCATTTTACTCGCCATTTCACGCGCTCTAAGATGCCGCCTAGCCCAGTACGCTATCTGAAATAGGAGCGACGTAAATTGAACAAATGTGATAGAATTTCCCTGAAATCTTATATTAAACAAAATATGAAATGATCTAATCGGGTCTGTGAATGCCCTATCATAGAAGCTTAATAGTGCATTTTACTCGCCGTTCCACGCGGTTTAAGATGCCGGCCAGCCCAGTACGCTATCTGAAATAGGAGCGACGTAATTTGAAGAAATGTGATAGAATTACGCTGAATTCTTATATTAACAGTAATATAAAATGATCTAATCGGGTCTCTGTTTGCCCTACCCTAGAAGTTTAATAGACCATTTTGTTCGCCATTTCATGCGCTTTGAGATGCCGGTTAGCCCAATACGCTAACTGAAATAGGAGCGACGTAAATAGAACAAATGTGCTAGGATTTCCCTGAAATCTTATATTAAACAAAATATAAAATGATCTAATCGGGTCTCTGACTGCCCTATCATTGAAGTTTAACAGTGCATTTTACTCGCCACTCCACGCGGTTTAGGAATCCGCATAGCCCAGTACGCTATCCGAAATAGGAGCGACGTAAATTGAACAAATGTGATAGAATTTTGCTGAATTCTTAAATTACCCATAATATAAAATGATCTAATCGGGTCTCTGTTTGCCCTACCCTAGAAGTTTAATAGTGCATTTTACTCGCCATTTCATGCGCTTTGAGATGCCGCTTAACCCAATACGCTATCTGAAATAGGAGCGACGTAAATTGAACAAATGTGATAGAATTTCCCTGAATTCTTATATTAACCTTAATGTAAAATGATCTAATCGGGTCTCTGCTGGCCCTACCCTAGAAGTTTAATAGTGCATTTCACTCGTCATTTCATGCGCTTTCAGTTGCCGCTTAGCCCAATACGCTATCTGAAATAGGAGCGACGTAAATTGAACAAATGTGATAGAATTTCCCCGAAATCTTATATTAAACAAAATATAAAATGATCTAATCGGGTCTCTGATTGCTCTATCATAGAAGTGTAATAGTGCATTTCACTGGTCATTTCATGCGCCTTCAGATGCCGCTTACCCCAGTAAGCTATCTCAAATAGGAGCGACGTAAATTGAACAAATGTGATAGAATTTCCCTGAAATCTTATATTAAACAAAATATAAAATGATCTAATCGGGTCTGTGAATGCCCTATCATAGAAGCTTAATAGTGCATTTTACTCGCCGTTCCACGCGGTTTAAGATGCCGGCCAGCCCAGTACGCTATCTGAAATAGGAGCGACGTAATTTGAAGAAATGTGATAGAATTACGCTGAATTCTTATATTAACCGTAATATAAAATGATCTAATCGGGTCTCTGTTTGCCCTACCCTAGAAGTTTAATAGTGCTTTTTAGTCGCCATTTCATGCGCTTTGAGATCCCGCTTAGCCCAATACGCTATCTGAAATAGGAGCGACGTAAATTGAACAAATGTGATAGAATTTCCCTGAAATCTTATATTAATCAAAATATAAAATGATCTAATCGGGTCTCTGATTGCCCCATCATAGAAGATTAGTAGTGCATTTTACTCGCCATTCCACGCGCTCTAAGATGCCGCCTAGCCCAGTACGCTATCTGAAATAGGGGCGACGTAACTTGAACAAATGTGATAGAATTACGCTGAATTCTTATATTAACCGTAATATAAAATGATCTAATCGGGTCTCTGTTTGCCTTATCCTAGAAGTTTAATAGCGCATTTTACTCGCCATTTCATGCGCTTTGAGATGCCGCTTAGCCCAATACGCTGTCTGGAATAGGAGCGACGTAAATTGGACAAATGTGATA